>VZSE01008499.1:112571-248191 GCA_013398275.1 Promerops cafer | reverse complement strand
GGGGCCGGGCGCAGCCCCGCCCACTTCGGCGGCGGGAGCGCGCAGGGGGCGGGGCCGGCACGGGGCCGGGAGGGGCGGCAGCGCTGAGGGAGCCCGGGAGCGGCTCTGGGCCTCTGCGGCGGGGGTCGGTGTCGGGTCGGTATCGGGGAGAGGAGACCGGGCGGTGGTGTCGGACCGGGGGGAGCTCCGCCCGCAGCGGGGCACAGCCACAGTGCCCCGCGGGGAGCGTGAGCGCTGGGGTGGCACAGGGGCGGAATGCAGCGGAGAGTTGGCGGCCTGGCCCCTAGAGCCTCCCCTGAGGCGGATGTCGGAACGCGGGCGCTCCGGCGCACAGCCGCCCGTGTCTGTCGCAGCTACCCCCGGCTGCGCTCCGTTCCCTCGACTGGTGCCCCATGTGCTGGGAAGTGGGTGGGCCTGAGGAGTGCCCATCCGAGGGGGTCGTCACTGCCCCTCAGCCCTATTGTAATATGTATTTTGGTGATTCGTGTCATTATGTCAGGGAAATTAAACCAGAAAACACCCGAGAGATACAGGTTTCCTGTAAAAATGTTACATATAACCCTCCCTTTCAAGTTTTTTTTTTTTTGTTTAGTTTGTGTCTTTTGCTCTTCAGTGTCTGGTTTCATGTATCAGCCCCCTCCACGGTTTGTTTGTAGAGACAAATACTTCTAGTTTGTTTGTAAAGACAAGTTAGTTACCCCTATCAATGATTTCATTATGTATTTTTTTAAAACCTTTTACTGTAAGTGGCTGGCTATTACTGTAAGTTACTATTGTGTATTTTTATGATTATGTAATTGTCTTAGAAAATGATTGACTTCTTTTGTATTGGGAAACGGCTGCTTATTTGGACCTAGACCTCAAAGCCCAGCAAACAGATTGTGCCCCCCGAGAAGCTGCCCATAAAAAGGGCAGGAACCGAAGGAGAGACGGGCGTGGAGCGGAGCCAGACTCCCCACGTCCCCAGCGCCGTTTGCTCGCTCCTTATTAACGAACATTAAATTGTCTTGTTGATTTACCAATTCGATTGGGATGGATTATTTATTACACTGTCCACCCTCTGGTACAGCCAGAAGACTGTGGGTTCTGCTCTGGATAACAGAGTTGTTCAGGGGCAAATTAATTTTTTTTTTTTTGTAGTTTTATGCTGGGTTAAAGCCCAAACCACATTGACACAGAAGAGCAAAAATCTATGTATGCTGGAGTTCTTAATGTGAAATATTACAGTGTTTCATTGTGGGTGGATAAATTCTCCCTGGTTCAGGTAGGTTTCCTGGGATAATCCTTGAAATTCTGCCACAGACCAGTAGAGGATTGCTGCCTGACAGGTTTTTGTGAATGAAAGAGTAACTGTTGTGGCCAAGGTGTCCACACAGTGCCGGGGCTGTTGGTGCAATTGGGCTCCGGAGGAAGACACAACATGGCCCAAGTTGCTTTTTTCTTCTGTCCTCCTCCAGCTGCAGGAACTGCTGTTGCTGCACAAATCTGGCTGCTTCTTTGACATCAGCCTCAGCGTAGTGCCACAAGCATCCCAAAACTCGGAGAACACAAAGGATGGTTTAAAGCAGAGTGTCCCCATCACTGTACAGCAGTAGGTGCTAGTGTTTTTCTGACAGAGCCTGTGAACTGTGTGCTGGGAGTCTGTGGAAGCAGAGTGGCTTGCTAAAAATACTGCAACAGGGAGAAAAAATAGAAAAGGTTGAAAACACAGTTTTCAGTTTGGATTTATATTTTAACCTGGAAATCTCAGAAGTGGTCTGAACATTGCAGGTTTCTAGAAGAGAAAAAAAAAAATGCAGAAAGAATTAAAATAGAAAGCAACTAGAAAATAACCCTGAAGTTTTGAGAGAAACAGAAATTTAGTTTATTTTACCAAAACATCAGCATAGTGTTTGTGTAATGGGTTTTTTACAGCGCTGTATTTCATTCTGGAGTTTCATCACTGAATAAAACCTACAGACTCTTAGCACACCTGCCCCAAGAACCACTCCTCCTCTGAAACAGGTCTTCCTAGATCCCACTGGACTCCTTTGCTTTGCTGTTCCCACTGCGAGCACATGGCTTTTGGTAGTTCGGGGATGTGTCTGTGCCAGTTTGTGACATTTGTCCTTGTTCACTGTCCTGGTTCTCTATCTGATGTTAGTGTCCATGGTTAAAATGATCGTGAGTGCTCAGACATTTGCCATACCTGGCTGTTGTGGCTGGCCAGGGAGCGGCAGCCCTACCCAGGGAACAGGGACGGTGCTCCGCCACCGACGCCTGGCTGGGCTCTGCCTGTTCTGATGCAGGTTGCAGGCAGACCTTGCTTGGATCAGCTAGATCACTTTGGGTTCAGTGTTTCCCCACACAACAAGGAAAGTAGTAAATGTGGACAAACTAAGCTTTTGTGGGCCAGGAAGGAGCCCAAACTGGTGAGAACAGGGGCAGGCAGCACTGCTTTCCTCTGTCCTCTTTGCTCATCAGACCCTGCCAAGACTTTGGGCAGAGACCTCCTTGCTCCCACCCTTGTTGAGCTGCTGCAGTTCTGCACTGTGAACTTTAGTGGATTTCTCTGCAGGGATGTCACCATGCTGGGAACATCCCAGTCCATGCCAGCTGAATGTGGCGTGGGGCTCATGGCCCTTGTGGCTGAGCAGTCCATGTGGCACACGTGGGCACAGCCGGTGCTGCTCCTCCCCTTGCCAGGCTGGAGAAGAGCTGCAGCTGGACCGTGTGCCAGAAACTGCTTTGGGCGCAGAGGAACACTGTCCCTCGGCTGCGCCCCTCGCTGTTTCCCAAGAGCCCCGTGGTAATCAACCACGGCACCTCCAACAGATCGCTCTGCCTGTCTCTCGCCTTTGTGCAAGGAACGAGGCTGGCAGGGCTCTGCAGTGTAAAAGCTGCCCCAAGGAACCAGATGGGCTGGAGGAACGGGCACCAGAGACCTCACCAAATCCAGCCAAGAAGGGGTAGGAAGTGAGAGCAGATGGGGACAGCAGAAACCAGGGCAGGGGACACTGGGAAGGTGGCAGAGAGGTGTCTGGGCTGAAGGGGAGCCTGAGGAAAGACGAGGAAAGGGCTTTCCCTCAGCCTGTATTTCTCTACTGTTTCTCAAGATGTGAACCAAGAATTAGATGTTGCCAGGGATGGGCCAAATATCCAGTTTACTGCAAGTCCCCCAGTTGTGGCTGCTTGGCCATGACAGGGAAGGTCTAAAAAGGGAAAGTGGGAAAAGCAGAGCCCAAACCGCGCATCTTTG
Source organism: Promerops cafer (assembly GCA_013398275.1). Lineage (NCBI taxonomy): Eukaryota > Metazoa > Chordata > Aves > Passeriformes > Nectariniidae > Promerops > Promerops cafer. The sequence goes on along the minus strand of VZSE01008499.1, from coordinate 244,953 downwards.
GAGTGGCAATTCCTCCCATTCCTTCCTGTTGGCAAGCACACTTTGGCTTACAGGGTGACAGGACAGGGGAGGGGGGAAGGGGCCTGTGGACAGCAGCTCTCACAGCTGGGTCATACGGAGGGGGTGGCCCACAGGGCTGTCCAAAGCAGCCTCCAGGCGGGCCACCCTCCCCCACGAGTGTGGTGGGCAGTGACACAGTGTCAGACTGGTGATGCGACAATGCACTGATGTGACATCACCACGAATGTAACAATGCCCCTTGGCTATATTTAGCCAGGAGACCAGCTGTTGTGTCTCTGGAGCAAGAGTCAGCGTGGGATCACACCACCATGAGAGGTCTTGGCAGGAGCTGTGGACACCGTCCCACTGCTGGTGTCCTGCCGAAAGGCAGAGGCACTGCTGAGTGCACTGGGAATTAGGGGGGAAGGATCAGTGGGCTGATAGAGAGGGCTCTTCTGGGGAGCCTGGGACATGGGGTGATGCTCTAGGGCCTCAGGACTGCCATGCAGGAGGCTTACTAGGCAACACCTGAATGTCTGTGTCTTCTCAGCCCCAGAAGACCACACCTGGGAGAAGGAGATACCAGGAAAATGGACCCTGAACTGCTGAACCTCCCACTTGCAGTCAAGATCCCTGTGGCACCTGGAGGCAAGCCTGTCTTCTGCAGGGGAAAGCTGGGGGAAAAGGTAAAGGAAGTAGAAAGGGGTAGAAAATCTCTCCACTTTCATAGAGTCACTATCAGCAATGAAGAGAGATGGAGAGACTGACTGGTTGTGGTCAGAATCTGAATTTATTGTGAACTACATGTTTATATACTATTCTAGGAAGGCTAGTAACTTCTTACTACAATGATTGGTCTAATCATCACATAAACAAACTTAGGCATTTTACAACATCTCTTGCTTGATGTAATTATCTTTTCCCGTAAGTTCTGATTTAATCTTCTAGTCTTGATTTCATCCTCAAAGTTCTGTTTGCTTTTTCCAAGGCATCCTGATTATCAAATCTCTTATGNACCCTGAACTGCTGAACCTCCCACTTGCAGTCAAGATCCCTGTGGCACCTGGAGGCAAGCCTGTCTTCTGCAGGGGAAAGCTGGGGGAAAAGGTAAAGGAAGTAGAAAGGGGTAGAAAATCTCTCCACTTTCATAGAGTCACTATCAGCAATGAAGAGAGATGGAGAGACTGACTGGTTGTGGTCAGAATCTGAATTTATTGTGAACTACATGTTTATATACTATTCTAGGAAGGCTAGTAACTTCTTACTACAATGATTGGTCTAATCATCACATAAACAAACTTAGGCATTTTACAACATCTCTTGCTTGATGTAATTATCTTTTCCCGTAAGTTCTGATTTAATCTTCTAGTCTTGATTTCATCCTCAAAGTTCTGTTTGCTTTTTCCAAGGCATCCTGATTATCAAATCTCTTATGCTAACCAGGTCCAAAGTACTACAAGTCCCCATCATGCAGATTTTATTGCGACCACCTGCTCTACAGCAGGAGCTGCTGCCCTTCAATTGGACAGGACTGGGCAAGGGAAGCTCCAGGCTCCCTGGAACACAGAGAAGAAGCACTTGTCAGTCTCCTCACTGGTTTCTGGCACTGTGCATATGTGTGGCCGGACCCCTGCCTTCAGCAGGCAGCTGTGTGTGTCCAGATGCCAGGGCAACTCATCCCTCCAGCTCATCCCACAATGTCAAGCCAGGCGCTGGGGCACCTGTGAGGGAGATTCCAACCTTCTACTGCTTGCTTTCTTGGCACCTTTGGAGTAGATTGGGCTTCCCTGCTTGGGTAATACACATACCGTTGTCCTCCAGCTTGCACTGCACCTTCCCGAGGTAGAGACTTTCTGGAGGCAGAGGCAGCCGACACAACCCTTGGGCGTGCCTAACCCAAGGAGACTGGTTTCATCCACTCTCCACTGGCTGCGTATGAACCTTCATTTGTGGATGGGTCTGCAGTTCTTCCTGGTGGCCTAAGATACCTACTTGCTGGTGGGGTTGCTGTGGGGTTTGTCTTCTCACCCATCACAGCCCAGCCCTGTAGCCTGTCTGCAGGTCTCTGTGCCTACAGAAGGATGGAGAAGACCTTTACCTTTTCACAAGTACCATGTGGTACCTCTTTGCTGCTCTCTCCTGCCTCCTTCATACTCTGGAAACTTTCTCTTACAGCTCCACCAGCCGTTTCCTTATTTCACTCTGGACGATCCCTACTGCCACCAGTTCAGCCCAGCGTACAACTGCCTGCATGACCCCATCCTCCGGGACTACCACAAGCGCAAAGATGTGCAGCGGTTGCTGAAGAGACAGGGCTTTGTCACCAGTGACAACAAGGTAGGTTTGGGTGTTGGGCTGATCAAGAACAGCCCTCTTCAAGTGGGGCTCCCACAGCCGTTGCTGCAGCCGCCTGCTGCTGTCAGAGGGCAGGGCCGTGCGCTGGTGTCCCTGGGAGCAGAAGCAGTGCCAACACCCCCCTGGCAAGCCCCAGTCCTGCCCTTCTCAGCCTGCCCCACGCTGCCTGTTCAGCCCTGGCTGGGGGACATCAGTTGTCCCAACACCAGGGGACAGGGGGAGGGCTTGGGGGCAGCTCCTCTCCCGCTGGGGTCGGGCTGTTTTGGGGAAGGCCATTTGCATGGCTTGACAGTTTTTGGGGTATTCTGCCCTCGTCCCTCCATAGGTGGTTTGCACTGTGAAGGAGTTCAATGAGTACAGGCATTACCTGACCAGGATCAAGCTGCAGTCAGAGCAGATCTTGGGGCAGCAAGAGGTAGGCAAAGCCTTGTGTTCAGGGCCATGGGACTGTGCAGGGCTGTGCTGCTGGGCCGGGCGCTGTGGTGGGGAAAGGACTCCATGGCTGAGAGCTGAGGCAGTGCAGGGCGCTGAGCTGGGCACGGGCAGCAGGGCCATGTGCAGGCACATGCAGTGTGGGAAGCCCTTCTCTCCTGCCCTCGTGGCCTGGCTGAAGCAGAGTGCTGGCCTGGGCCCGCGGGAATGCTCAGCACGCAGGGGCTGAGTGCTTGTCCAGGCACCATGACCCACAACCTGGTGTCACCTTTCAGGAAGGGCTTCTGCCACATCTGGCCAAATTAAAGGATGGCCCCAACCTGCCAGGAACCACCAACACTTCCTGCCGGGGAAAGCGGCGGCTGCAGCCTCAGAAACCTTCTAGCCTACCCCCAGCTAAGAGCCGAAAATTAGGGGGATGCAGAAAAGAGAGAGCAGCTTTGGACAAGGGCCAGACTTACTCCAGAGCTGAGCTGGGCCAGAAGGATGCCAGCACTGCTGCTGACTCCCAGATGAAGCCAGGTGGCACTACCAGTGGCCTGTTGAATGCTGCGTTTGCGCAACTAACTGCAGCAGAAGCCAAGAAGCTTGAAGAGCTGGTTGAGACTGCGGTGTACAGAGTGTTGGAGAGACTGAAGATTCCTGGGAATCAGCATGTCAGCTTTTTACAGAGGGCTGCCCAGGGAATCAGGGGAAGACTTTTAGGATGCATGAAAGTAGAACTTTCAGATACTTCTGTAGATCACCATCAGAAAATGGAAGTGATGGCGAAAGAGCTTGTAGCAACAGTGTTGGAGATCTTGGGGGACCGTCTGGCATCCAGCACATCCAAAGCTGCTGAGACAGGGGTAGCAGCCAAGTGGGAGGAGCAGCCTCTTGCTGGAAGAGCCACCCAAGCAGACAAATCCGAGGACACTGAAACAGCCACTGCAGACAGAGCACTTTCACAGACCTCCCTTGACATACTCACCAGAGAAGTTGTCGAGAGTGTTCACTGCACCTTGGAATCCTCTGTAACTTCTCAGTTTGAACAAGACACTGGCTGTGAGTACGCTGAAATCCTGGAGCTTCCTGGGGGAAATGTCTCCAACAGACAACTGCAGCCACCCCAGACACTTCCAAGGCAGGGCATGGAACCAGGACAAGGATTCCCCACGGCATCTGAACAGCAGAGCCTGAAAGCAATGTTGCCTGCCCCTGCATGGGCCAAAACCATGGAGCCTGAGGGTTGTGCAATGGTGAAGGAGAGCTTGGAAAGAAAAATGAACCTAGAGTCAACAGCCGTAGCCAACACTTTGGATATAAGGACCATGTCAAATCGGATTGCTGACTCAGTATTAGAGCGGATCAGTCAACCTGGGCCTGCACCAGCCTCCCAAGAGAGTTTTCAAGGGCCTGTCACAAACCCACCCACATCCCAAGGTGGAATGGAGAGCTGTGCCGCTGAGGACACTCTCCCTTCCGTGGACCCATAGCCTTTCCAACAGCCCATCCCTCCAGCCCAGGTCAGAGCACAGCACAGAGCAGAGCGCCCAAAGCTCATCTGAGGCAAGTGAGGTGTGTGACTGGAGAGCTGAAGAGCCCTCGGACAGCAAACACAGACCACATCCTTGTGCTGGCAATAGAGTTTATTTCCAAGGCCTTGTTTGTGCTTTCTTCAAGCTAGACCATACTGTCTCTGGGCATTTTCCCTATTGTAACCTGTCCTATCTTCCCTTCTTCAGCCTCTGTCATGAAGAGACCAAATTTTATAGGGAATTTGAGATAGGGAGGCAAGGAGTAGCCAGCATGTTTGTCTTGTTCAGCAAGCTTTGCTGTTGAGTGAGTGGAAGGATCAGTTTGGGCCTTCTCTGCTTTCTCTGGGAAGGAGTTCATGTGTCACCTGTAAAGCCTTTATTTATGTTCAGCATGAGCAGAGTTGTGCACTACACAGGACTCACTGTCAGGGAGCAGCAGGAGCTGTGACAGGACAGGTGAGTGGGAACTGAGCTGGCAGGGCACTGCCCTATCCAGCACAGCACAGGCCAGTGGTAAATGGGAGGAAAGCAAGGACAGTGACAGTGACCAGATGAGCACTAGAAAATCCTGCATTATGAGGCAGCTCAGGGGCAGAAGTCAGTGCATGGGCTTGGACCAGGATCACCATCATCACAGAAATGGCTGACCCGGCTCAGACAGGGGTCCAAGGGCAAAGGTCTGCAGTTAGGCAACATTCCTGAGAAACAGGCAGGAAGTTCCCAGTGAGTTCTTCAGCTACTTCCCCTCAAGGGCCTGGCTGTAGTGGTGCTATTGGGGAGCTGGCCCCGAGCTTAGCAGCTTTGCCTCTGACACTGCCCATGCTGGCTCGCAGCCCCACAGCCCAGCAGGGACAGTCACACTCGTGGCAGGCAGTGCACCCGAGGAGCAGCCCCAGTGACTGGCCACCAAGGCCTCCATACCTGGCTGGAGCAATTCCCTGCCTGACACCCTCGATTCCTCCCTGCCTGGCCACTCTGGGGCCTGCACAGCAGTGGGAAGAAGGGGTCTCTGTGCCAACAGGGTCTTCTCCTGCCCCTAGACCTCTGCCAGAGCCCTCAGCTGCCTCGGTGCAGCCCCCATGGGAGCCCTGCAGTCTGCTGCAGTATCCCGCTCTGCGGCAGGAGGATTACAGATTCATCTGGACATGGTCTCCACCCTCCACACCAATGTGCAGCATACCAGGGATGAGTTCTGTGTCCACATCTCCCCACTGTGCTTCACCCTGCTTGTACGTGTTTTTGTCAGAGTGCTGCTGGAGCTCCCACAGGTCTAGCTGACCTCCAGACTGCTCCCAAGGTGCGTGCACACAAGGATGAGAGCTGAGTGACTCACTAGGTCAGTGTGCCATCATCACAGCAGGATTCCACATCTGGGTGCTTTCTCTTTTCAGACAGATTCTCACCCTTTATTCGTTGGCCAGAGCACCCCAGACCAGAGGCTGGGAACTGGCTACAGATGTCCAGGGATGGGTGCCCACCCTCAGCCTGTGCCCTTGGCCAGAGCAAGCACAGCCCTATCCAGGGAGTGGGTGGGAGGGACACACAGACAAGCAGACACTTCTACATCACCGCACCCAGACATCCCAATTTAGCTGGGAGAAGGGAGAAGGCTGTAGATTCTTCACCTCCTCATTCTTTACAGTGCTGTCCACTTGCAGATGAGACTTTACAGGCTGTTCTGTGGTCCCTGGGGTTATAGGGTCTGGCTGACATGCCCCGAGAGTGAGAAGGTAACACCCACCAGGGGACACCTTAGCCCAGTATTTGGGGACTGTTTGCAGTTGCAGTGCCCTTCCTGCAGTGCCTGCAGTCTTCCCCAGCAGGCACCAAGGCCATGTTGTTTCAGGGAAACCTGTTTCATGGCAGCTGAGACAATCCAGCAGCTCACTGAAAAGGAAGAGCCCCACTCCCTCCTCCATTCCACACCTTCTACATCCCTCATGGCCCACCTGGTCTCCTGCCTCACTTGTGATCTGAACAAAAGGCCAGACATGGCAGAGATGGGACGGAGGAAATGTGTCTGTGAGCGGAGATGACCTGACATAACCCACTAGTTCTCTGGGAGAAGCTGCAGCTTTTAAGAGCAGCCTTGAGCTTCTCAACACCTTAATGGCTTTGGGCCTCGATTCCTGCCAGCATCCAGCCCGGACAGCAGAGGTCACATGTTGAGTGCCTCCGCCCTGGGGAGGGCCAGGATTTATAATAGTAAGGCTTAGATGGGATGTAGCCCAGAGAGCCCAGGAAAGTACACTCCACCCCCAGTTTACTAATAAAGCATAGCCCCAGAATGTTCTTTCCTCCTCGTGTTACCATTAGTTGTATTTTGCCGCATTGATTTGTATAATCCTACTTTATGTATCCCTATTAGTTTGTATCCCTCAAGCCCCTCCCTTGCTGTCCATTCACTGGACCCCAACCCTTTTCTCCACCCGTGCTCTTCCCTGTAAAACCCATGACCCTTCCCTGGGTCTAGGTCTTCGCCGACTTTGTCCCGTTCCCCTCCGGCCCCAGTAAAGAAACTCTGGGCCAAGACCGCTCTCGGTCCTGTTATTCCCGCGCCGGCCGCCAGTGGCTGCTCCCTGGAAATGACTCGGAAGCCGCAGCTGAGCGCCCGCCTGCCGGGGCTGCGCCCCTTTGCAGCGTCCGTTGTTACGGGCCGCAAGGGCCACGCAGCCCTCCAGTCCTCAAACGAGCTCCCTTTAGGGTACAGTAAACACTGAGTACTTCAGACAAAATGGGTAGTTTACACGGTGAGGCAGAGGAAGGTCCAGGCAGAGGCTGGGGCAGGAGATGCAGGTTCAAATCGTTGTGGCCTAGACAGAGTCCTCAGCTGGTGTCCTCTGCTTTGGAAGGAATAGTTGAACTGATGAGTGACTCCGTGTGTCCCAAAAGCTTTCCTGCGTGGCTACCTGTAAGCACTCAATGCTGGCCAGGTCTCTATGTGGTCCATCTCACTCAGAACACCCATGCTCCTTCCTGTTCCCTCGTCATGGGATGATGAATGCCTGAGCTGGTTTCCCCAGCCCACTGCACCCACACACAGTTCTCTCCACCATTTACCATGGCTGACAAACGGTGTAGGACAACAGGAGCTCTAAAAGCAGCAACCTCAGCAGCTAATTCAACTTTTCCCATCTCATTTTTGGTGGGTGTCCCGCAGACAGTCCATGGGTGTGCCAGAGCCAGAGCCCTGCTCCACACAGCCCCGGCTTGGCACCGTTTCCACGGGCCAGTTCTGCTGAATCTGCCAGTGCTGTGCTGCACCCACATCAAACCAGCACTGGGGCAGCATCAGCACAGGGAGCCTCCCATTTCTGCCTCTTGCAGTGCTGCAGGGCTCCCAAAGCAGACCTGCCCATTCCTCTGGCCTCTGCCTTCCCACAGGGCTGATTTAGTGCAAAGCTCCATGTAAAGATTGGAGTAAAAACCTACATGAGAATTATGGCCTCTCATTACCCAGGAGCTGTGAGGAGGTGGCAGAACCTCTGTGCATCTCTGGTTTGAGAAAGAAATGGAGTATCCCTGGTGGACAATGGCAGGGAGACTCTTCACATTTTCAAGGGGAGGAGAGAGAGTGGGGAATGTCTCTACCAGGAGGGGCGGCCTTGTGGTCGCCCTGTCCTGTAAAACATCAGACAGCTGCCAAAGCTAAGCCCTTTCTCCATCTCAAGCTGAATCGACAGACAGGTCCAAAATCCACCTGTGATCCCCACCATCTACCCAGCCTTTTCAGGAGCTGAGGTGGCACATGGACAGCAGACCTAGGGCATGGTGCCTATCAGCTGCCATGAGCAGAATTGCTTTTACCATTTCTGTTCGCAGGCACAGCGAACAGAAGCTCTCACAAGGCTCTGTGAAAAGGAGACTCAAACCAGCCAGAAATCCAACAGCACCAGCAAGGGCACCTAGCACAGCAGGAATGCTGGCCCCATTGGGACACATCACTCTCATACCTTTATGACCCTGAAAGGCTCCAGAAGATATGTGTAAAGCAGTATTGTCTTTTACCTGTTTCAACCCATTCTCTTCCAAGATTCATTGAGTGTCCTTTGGTAGCTGCCTGAGAATTAAGAACAATGGAACCAGCCCAGAGCCTGGTTTCCAAGTGCTTGCTTCATGCTGATTATCAAATCTTACTCAAGAGCACTGACATTCAGGCTGAAATGTGCAGCCCCACGCAGATGTAATCATGCTGCAGAAATTCACAAAAAAGACAATTCACAAAAGAGACAGCCATGGAGATTGTATTTGTTACTATTAGAACAAAGGAAAGGCTACTTTACTGATTGGTATTTACAAATTTGTTGGCAAAGACAATCATATCCAGTGTCCTTTATGAGCATGTTTTACAACCCTGGCCAGAAGCATTCAATTTTATTAGCAGCAAATGCCTATGGTTTGATTGACTGCCACAGCTGAGTGCAAGAAGTAACGTGGATCACCTCCGCAGTGGCTGCAGGCAAAGCGTGACACAGGCAGGCATCTGCAGCCCGGAGAGCAGGGCAGGTGCCACATGGCTGCTCCAGCCCTTGGCGGGGAACGGGACAGCCCAAGCCTGTTCAGCAACTCAAATCTCAGGACAGCATGCCAGAGCTGGTAACCTCAGCTCGTCTCTCCACTTCTGGGGCAGTAGCTCCACATCTGAAGAACAAGTTGTTCAGCACTGCAGAAGGACAGAGCAAGCTGAGTGGCATCAAAGCACAGAGCTGGGTGTGTACATGAAACAGCTGCTGGTACATTTCGCGGGCGTGTTTGACAGAGCTAATCTTGACAAGGGAGCAAGATTTCCTGGCACACAGGACCACAGAATCATGTGGTACAAGGAACCTTTATTCAGCTGCGCACAAACTGAATTCCTGCTCTGGAGTTCATTCAAACTCATCTGAATATAGGCTCTGGGAACCCCCTCAGACAGAGCCCCAAGCAAGCCAACAGGCTTGGGGGCACTCTTTGCACAGGCACCTCATGCCCACACTGGTACTGATTCGGGCATCAGCTCTAAACCTCACTGTAGGTGGGGCTCAGTTCCCCACTGCAGTCTGGAGAGGATAATCCCAGGTCCCTACTGGAAAGGGAGGGGGATGTAGAAACACAAATGCAACCTTGTGTGATACTGACAGATTTGGCACTACATCAGTAATCCCACAACACACCTTTTGCAGCAGACCTGCCTCCAGCAAGGAGAACACCTCAAAGGAAGAGCATAGGTACCACAGTTGAGTACAAGCGGCACCAGCATTTCTCAAGCACACAGCACTGCTGCTGCTCTGCCTGGAAGGGCATACTTGAGCACAGGAGCACTTCTGACTGTTGGGGGCTTTCTTCAGACCTGGGCTGAGCCAGAAGGGTGGGTCAAACCGGTATTTAGTTCCTGGCAGAGTGGTCTGGGAAGGATGTGGTATCAGGAAGAGGGGTGTGAGGAGCTGGAGCTGTGAAGGCTGCTGAGGGCTCAGGTGCTCCTCAGCAAAGCTGGTGTCAGCTCATGCTGTCTGTAGCAAACAGGAGCTGCAAGGCCACTGGGGTCACTGCTCCAGAAGATACAGCCCTCATTACAAGGATGCCAAAGTGGTTGTTTACCTGTTTGTTGTCAGGTGTGTGGCCTTCCTGTTGTGCCCAGCACCATGGTGTGGGTGGGTACTCAGCACACGGCTGGTCTCACATGCTGCTGCACAGCTCTACAATTCTTCAACTTCCACACCTTCACAGCCCTCTACCAACAGCATTGTGGGATATCAGAACAACCCTGACACCTCCAGCCAGCAGTCTGCAGAGGTGAACCAGGTTGTTCCCAAAGTAGTAGGATTATTCCTGATGAGGCAGCATCTTCCCTAGGACCAGCTCATGCCACAGCACAGGAGTGATGTTCTCCTACCTGAAGCCAGCTCTGCCTCCAGAAGGGAAATGGAGAGTCTCACTGCCCCATGTAGCAGTTCCTCACACATGTCACAGCCCTTTCACTGAGTAACCAATCTTGTGGCTCTCAGGAAGAGGATTGCCCCTCTCTGATACACATTGAAAGGCCAGGAACTGCTAAACTTGACCTGGCATGCCCAAGGATTTCCCGATGCTGACAGAATCAAGCCTTCCAGAAATGTCCAGTCCTTGTGGTCATATAATGGGAGATGCTCAAGGGCTAACCCAGGGCATGACAACAGCAAGGACAATGGAAGAAACCTACATGGAGAGGAGAAGGCTTAAGGTATCTAGCAACTCCCAAGAGCAATGTTTTGCACCCTGGGACCAGTGGCTCAAACCAGCCCTTTGATGAAGCTCGTGTCCAAGTGCACTATCAGCATGCGGAGAAAAGACATTTCTTTGCGCGTGTTCTCAAAGATAACGCGAGGGTCGTCGGACTGGCAGCGCAGGCAGTTGGGGGCCATCACCATGGCCAGGTTATTCACATCCATCTTTGTTCTGCCCACATTTGATGGCTGAGCAAAGATCTGCGGATAGCAAGAACACATTCAGATGGAGCACTGGGAAAGGGCCACAAAGTCCAAACAGGTGGCCCAAGAAAAGGTGCAAGGAGAGCAGACATAAAGCCTGCTTTAAGGACAGTGCCCCAAGTGCCACATGACCACAGGGAAGAGCACTGTGCTATGACACAACCAACAGAGCAGCAGCCTTGGCAGACAGGAAACCAACCCCAGGCTCTACAAGGTCAGGAACAGGGTTTATTGCTCCCATAAGGAACAAGGCCAGCAAACACCCCTCCATCAATCCCACCTTAAGTACAGATAAGAGGTCTTAAAACCATGCTGATGGTCCCACCACAGCTGTCCCACTAACTGTGCCTCACATGCTCCTGGCCCCAACACAGGGCTGTGGGGGCTGCCTACCTGCAGGAAGTGTATGAGGTAACACAGCACCAGTCTGTTGAGCTCTGGCAAAAGCTGCACCACAGCCACAGCAGCGTCGGGGTTCTCATAGTTGCTGATACACTCTTTGTAGAACTGCTGGGGGATCACAGGCTCCTCCAGCTCCCGATACCAGAGCTTGAGGAGAGAGGCTGGGCAGAAAGCAGGTGCATGAGAACAGCTCTGGTCACTTCCCCACCCCTTTCAGGGGCAAACTTGGCAGTGAGAGAGATGGCAGAGAGGGATTTCTGTGCTTTTGCTGCTTCACCTTAATTCAGTCTTGGCTCTGAAATGCTCAGGCACCCAAACTGACCAGTTAGTGTGAAATACTGGCTGCTACCTATCTGCTCCTCCAGGAAGCAGCTCTGGGGCTGCCTGAAGTAGAGGACAATGAGACCTGAAGGACTCCCACCACTCTGCCCAGCTTGCACAGCCTTACTGCATCAGAGACAGAGGTTCCTCCCCACTCCCAGTGTTTCCTCTATGGGCAGTGTTTGGAAAGGCAGTGAAAAGACACAAAACAAAATCCCAGTCAGTGCAGACAGCCTGTGTACACATTCCCAAGCAGCAGCACACCCACTGAGCTGCTCTTGCACCTGCCCCTCCACACTGCACCATGGCTGAGGCTGCAGCAACACACCTGCCACATTCCTGTACCTGGTATGTTGGGGTCACTGAGACTGCTTGGGATTCTCCATTGATCCACCTGCAATTTCAATGCATTGACTTCATCTATGTCACCAGGTATCCTGCAGAGACACAGAAAAGGTCCTTCTGAGTGAGCCAGGCAGTGTGCTTGGTGGGGCAGCTGGCCAGCAAAGCTTGGCTCTGAAGCTGCTTCTGGGGCCTCAGGGAGAAGGGAGCAGGGAGAAGGCCTCAGGCACCAATGGCAGCTACAGCAGCAGTTCCTCAGAGAGAAGGGGGTGCCTATTTTTATATACCATCTTGAAGTGGGGGTTCCCACTAGCTCAGATATCAACTATTGCTGTCCTCAGGAGTGATTATTTTCTATAACCAGGCTTCTTTGCAGCATGTTCGGACCAAAGATGAGCAGCATCCTCTGGCTAAATATACTTATATATATACACACACCTATCTAGCTAGCTAGCTATCAAAAAATTTACCCTTACAAGGCAAAGTTGAGCCTTTTAATGGCTATCTTAAATCAAGTTTAGCTGCTGAAAAACTAATTCAAATCTTAAATGCAAAACAAAACTATAAACACAAAGAAAACAACAAAGAAAACCCAAACCCAAAGCAGAATCCCCCGTGTTCACCACAGAGATGCTGTGTCTCTCTTGGCTCCTTGTGTCTTGCACCAAGGCTGATGTGCTGCATTCGATGGGGTGCTCTGCCAGGATGCTGGAGCTCCTCCCTCTGCTGCACTGGTCAACCACCACTGCCAAATCTGATGAAAGCTCATTGCCCTGCCTGGGCATGAGCTATCCACGTAGTTAAGTCACACCTGCACTAGTCCCCTCTGTGCTAACACATGCAAACTGGCTAATGCTACTTCAAGAGGTGATTCCTGAACCTGGGGAAAGTCAGATTTTGTCCAGTCCACAGCGAAGTGCTATTCTTAGGGAAGAGGAGGCATGTGGAGGTCAATCTTGACTTCTTGGCTTTGAGGACTGATATGTGGGTGGCTCAAAAGTAGCACAGAACCCCAAAAGCTCACCTGAAAATCCCCTCAGTCTGTTCCCCTCCCAGAGCCAGGACCTGCTGTGATAGCTGTGTCTGCACCCAGGGCAGCTTGTTCCCTGGGTACATGTCCTGCTGCCGCAGCATGATTTCCTCCAGGGAGCTGCCAAAGAGTGATGGCGTGAGGATGGCATTCCTGGCATGCGTTATCTCTTCCACTGTTGGTTTGCGGAGGCCCTGAGGACAGAGAAAAGCTTAGTGCAGCCATGGCCCAGCCAGCCCACAGAGAAAGAGTGACCCGGGGATGGGACAGTGAGTGACCAGGACAGAGAAGGCTGACCCTGCGTGTGGTCACCTCATCAGCCTCCTGGCAGCATGGTTCTTGTTCTGCTGCCTAAAATCAGGGGTGGTTCTATTCATCAGGCCCAAGAGGAGCAGAGACCACTGTGGAGAGTTTGGGCTGGTTTTGCAGAGATTCTGTTGCTGTGTTTTGCACAATAAGGGGACTACTCTGGCTGTAGCTCCACCTGCTGCGGGAGGCAGTATGGAGCGGAGCCCAGCCCAGCCCTGGCTCTGGTGAGGGCACCTATGCCCCAACCCAGCATCAGGCGAGTGCTTAGCCACGGGACAGGTGAAAAACAGTCCTCTGGAGATGGGAATTCCAGGTATTTCCAACTCCAGGGAAAGCTTTGCTCTCAGAGGTGCTAAAACCTGAAAAGTGGGCATTGGTACCTGTTGCTTCTGACAAATACCAACACTTGAAAGGGGTTTTGAATGTCTTGTGGCAGCAATTTGGAAAACTACAGAGCTGTCGCAGGGGTGACAGGCTGCCCAGCACAGTGGCCTTCAGCAGGGAACACAACAGGGGGAAGCTCTCACTGAGCCCTCTGAGGGTCAGTGACCAGGGCTGCAGTTGTGTGCAATGTGTGTTTGCAGGTTTACTGTCCTGCCCCTGCCAGGATGCCAGGAGCCTTCACCCCTCTCCAGGTATTTCAGCTAATTTGTTCGCTGCGCAAAGTCCAGATGGCAAGGAGGCCCCAGAGGAATTTCCAAAAAAACCCCCTAGTGACCAGACCCGGCTTGGGGACCTAGAACTGACAGACCAAAGCCATCTACCAGCTTCCATGGCCATACACAGAACCGTGCAGATGGAAGAGAGGAAGATTTTCAGGTGATGCAGAGCACAGACTCTCCTCTGCACCAGCCATCTCTGCTGTGTGACTGTCTGAACTGGGAATGAACAACTCTGCAGTAAACCAGCTGCAAGACCCAGCCCATATACGCTCTCAGTGCAAAGGGAGACTCTTCCCTCACCTGAAGAAACAAAATGATGGGTATCTCCTGCACAGACAGCTCCTTTTACCCTGGAGGCAGGTAAGTGTTGGGTTTGTCTCTGTCCCTGAGGCCAGGAAGCAGCCAGCCATGCAGGTCCCACTATCATCCTGCTGTCTGCCAGGATGATAGTGGGACCTGGACAGCAGCCCTCTCCCACACATTCATGGGCACATGTACTCTGAGCAAGCCTCCCCCGCTCACTCTATCTCCATTTCCCATCACTGAATCAGTGGTGACCACCAGAGTCCCCCAGGCAGCACCCAGGCCCTGCAGCCAGGGCAGCTGCTCACCTTTTTGCCTCCAGTGACAGCTACTTTCTGGAGTTTCCGGTAGCAGTATTTGGCGTAGGTGCTAATGGGCAGACCTGGTGGGAAAGAGGAAATGAGTGGTCAGCCCACAGCGCCATGCACCCCGACACTGAAGCCCTTCAGAGAGCTCCAGCACAGCAGCTCATTCTGGCACAAGCAGCCCCCTCAATGCACAGCCCGCTGCAGCAGGGCAGGACTGCCAAAACTTGCAACGAGCGCCCTGAAGTCTCCAGTCCCATGGCAGGCAGTGTCAGCGCAAGCCACTGCTTGGGCTTAGAAAGATTCATCTCCTGAGTGAAGGCTCACAGCTCTGCACCTCCCATCCCCGCTCCTGCAGATCTTCACCCCTTGCACCTGGAGTGCACCTGCCCCATCCTGCCTCCACGCGCGACACACACTCAGCATTCACAGCGTGGGCACACACACATGCCTGGGTCCTTGCCTAGTGGGCACAGCCAGGGTTAGGTGCCTCATGGACACAGGGCTAGGAATTACATCCTGCCAGAACACAGCCACAGAGCACACAGTCAGCCTTCTGTCAGGAAAGGTTTCAGAGTGTTTTAAACCAATTGTTTACTATTTGAGAATTTCAGTTCCTTTGCTAGTGAGAGAGGAGCAGCAGAGAAAGGTGTGTGGGGACAGAGCCAGCACCAGCACCAACAGTGACCTCAGGACACAAGAAGAGGCATGGGGAGGTGATGGGATCTTATCTTCCTGAAGACCTGCAGAAGGCTTCCTCACGTTGCTGCCTGCAGCCTTCTCCAAGCCAAGCTTGTACCGTTGGGGCGGTTTCAGTTCAAAACCGGGCAGAAACACCAATTTCGTGGGGTGGTTCGGGTCTGCTAACATAAGATTTCCTGGCCAATGCACCAATTAGTGTGATGGTTTTAGTGCTGGCCAAACACTTGTGTACTAGTGCACTCACTAGGATGTACTTACTCATTTCCTGCTGTGAGATGGGATTAGGAGAAAGGCAAAGCAGGCTTAAAACTCTAAAAGGCTATAAAGAAAGGTTTATTGACAGTAACTAAAAGAAAGAGTAATAAAAATCAAAAATAGACCTTCAGAACCTTCTCCTCCCCCTACAACCTTTCTTTCCCACTAACAATGTAAAGAAACAAAACCCAAAGTTTTCAGTGAGTTTACCACCTCTAGAATAGTCTTTCACCAGTTCACTTGGGGAGAGAAGTCCCTCTGGCTAATGTCATGGAGACTTTTCCACAAGGAAACAGTTCTCCTGTAGCTTTAATTCCACAAAAACAGCAGCCACCTGGGGAAATCTGCCATCGTGGAACCCCTCCCATCTTCCCACAGCTTTTCCCACAGCTGTGTTCATGGGCCATGTCAACTTGTGGGTACCAGTTTAAAGATTAACTGTTCAAGAGCAAAAGCTCTCTTCATCTATCTTTAAAATCATCTTCATCTCTCGGAACAGAGGTTGTCTTCTTTTCCCTCTGGGGGCACAGGATCTTCCTCTATCTCCCTATCTCTGTTCAAACTTCTCATAAGATGACAGCTACTTCAACATCTGCTTACTTTAGTTCTGCTCGTACCAATTTGAACCCTTCATCTCCCCATGCTTTCATGTGTTATGGGGAAACAGAGTCTGATGTAGCAATGACATCCTTCTCCATAGCTTCACAAGAGGGTTTCAGCCCCAAGATCAAGGCATCTCCTCATCCCTCCCATCTGGGCCTCGACTTCTTCTTCACTGACCTCAATATCTTCATGTTGCTCCTCTCCATGCTGGCATTTTTGTCCTTTTCTCTCACCCATGGGAAGACTGAAGCACTGACAGAGTTAAGATCTTGCTGGGGCCTGCAGGTGCTCGCGTTACCCCGGCCTGCTCGTAGCTTGCCGGGGGGTCTGTGGTGGGCTGGCGGAAGGGCCAGGAGCTCAGCAGAGCGGGCCCACGGCAGGAGCACGGCTGGGCCAATGCTTCCCCTGCCCGCTGGTTGTGGGAGAATTTTAACAGCGATGGAATCTTGGCCTAGCCAGCCAAGGCCCTGGGGGCTGCTCCTGGGGACCGGCGGGCTCCGCACGGTCCTGGGCTGGCAGCAGGGCTTAGCAGCAGCACCATGTTCGCAGCCACGGCCCAGCCCCGGCCTCAGGCCCGCGGGCCCCTCCCCTGCCCAGCAGCCGATGGGGGGTGCGGCCCCACGGCAGCGGCCGCCCGGCCCGGCCCGGCCCGGCCCTGCCCTGCGGGCCGTGTTACCTCTTTGTCGGGCGGAAGAGAGAGAGCAGTTCCCGAGTTTCNGGCATTTTTGTCCTTTTCTCTCACCCATGGGAAGACTGAAGCACTGACAGAGTTAAGATCTTGCTGGGGCCTGCAGGTGCTCGCGTTACCCCGGCCTGCTCGTAGCTTGCCGGGGGGTCTGTGGTGGGCTGGCGGAAGGGCCAGGAGCTCAGCAGAGCGGGCCCACGGCAGGAGCACGGCTGGGCCAATGCTTCCCCTGCCCGCTGGTTGTGGGAGAATTTTAACAGCGATGGAATCTTGGCCTAGCCAGCCAAGGCCCTGGGGGCTGCTCCTGGGGACCGGCGGGCTCCGCACGGTCCTGGGCTGGCAGCAGGGCTTAGCAGCAGCACCATGTTCGCAGCCACGGCCCAGCCCCGGCCTCAGGCCCGCGGGCCCCTCCCCTGCCCAGCAGCCGATGGGGGGTGCGGCCCCACGGCAGCGGCCGCCCGGCCCGGCCCGGCCCGGCCCTGCCCTGCGGGCCGTGTTACCTCTTTGTCGGGCGGAAGAGAGAGAGCAGTTCCCGAGTTTCTTTGTCTTTAACGTGTTTTTTCACAGAGGCGTGTACAGCCTTCTCAGTGGTTTAATAAATTGTCAATTCTCAAAGCTAATTACTGATTGGGTTTTTGTCAGACACAGAGGAAACCGTAAACAGCTCCTCTTTGCATCACTTCCATGAGCGCCTCCCATGCAAAACCACCACAGCCGTGCAGCTCAGGCATGCTCTGCAAGACAAGGAGAACGGGACACACCAAAGCTTGGGAGCTGCACCTCAGAAGCTGCTGCCCTCCACAAGAGCACCTGCTCTGCTTGTGCTTGGTTCAGTGAACTCTGAAGGCAAGTGCAGCCACAATTCACAGAGCTAATCCCCCCATGACACCAAGAGAAATGTTTGCAATGACAGAGCACTGATTGCTGAGAGAGTTTCTCCAAACCCGTTGGCCTTTTGTTCTTGTTCAAGTAAAACCCAAAACTGCTAACTGAAAGCAGTGAATAGATCTGCCCAATTTGATTCCCTGCCAGGCCCAAAGATTGCAGCACAGTTCAAATACTTATGGCTGTGAAAGTCTACCTTCTGGTCAGATGCTGTGCATTTCACTTCAGCCTTTCACACACCCTATGGCTTAGGTATGCTGGCTGGGAGCTTGGAGGTCTTCAAATCCTCTCAGTGCAGAGGGAGGACAAACTCTTCCCAAGCAGAACAATTCCCAGAGGTGGGAGATGTGTTGTCCTCTCAGTCAGCAGATAAATCACAGTCCTTGGCTCCTCTCGATGAAGCAAGCACCTCCTGCCTCCATTAATCTGCCTCACAGCTGGAGCAGAGCCTCTCCACACTGCTGGAGCCATGCCAGAGGAGGTACAACAGCATTCCCATCTCCCACAGGCAATGGGAAGGAAAGCCAGTTTTAGGAATTTCTCTCTAGGGAGTATCTAAAGCAAAATATTCACTGTAAGCAAAAATCCTGCTAATCCTAGGCATAACTTACACTGGGAATATCTAAGGATTAAAAGGAAACAAACCAAACGAGCAGCCCTGTGATGCTTCACTATGCCAGGTTACAGCTTCTGCTGTCCAACGTGAGACACACCCCGAAGCGAGGCGTCGCCTTTCTCAGAGGAGAAGGGAAAGAAGCTGGACTGTCTCTGCATCCCAGCAATTGTGCAAGACAGCACATTCAAAACTAATAATAAGAAATATTTTTTCACACTGTAATTAGACCATGAAACACATAATCACCCTAAAAGGTTAACAATGTTTGCAAAAGGAGCTGGTGTCTTGCAGATTCTGCATGGCTGATGCGTGGCAGCAGTCAGACACATTTGCTTGAAGCCTGTTTTGTATTTTCCCAGGAAGCTCCCTGGTCCCCAGAAAAGCCTAAAACCTATATCCAGCACTTTCTGCAGCAAGGCCTCCTGCTCCCATGACTACCATGCTGCAGCCTCTGACCCAATGGGGCCTGTTGGAGTCACACATGAGGCTGACCAAATTTAAGCAACTGAAAAATAAACTTGCTGCATGCACAAGAGGATGGAGGAGTTACTGTCCATAGACCTGAATGGCCAAGGAAGAGGCAGAAGCCCTGAGGAACAGGGTGAGCAACACTGACCCTGGAGGGCACAGACCAATGGCTCCCATGCAGCCTCCCTGCTCCAGAGTAGAAGCTATCTGCCCCAAGACAAGTGCTCCTGGCTGCGGGGCATGTGTAGAGTGGGATGGGCAACATGGAGAGAGAGACATGGAGAGGCCAGGAGGCACACGCTGAGCTGCAGGAAGGAACATGAGGGAGAGGAGTAGAATTTAGGTTTAACCTCAGCTTTTCCAAACCAGCAACCTATCCCAACCATCTGCTGCTTTCAGAATGCTCAGGTAGAAACCGACTCTCAGCACAGAGCTCATCACGCACACTGACATCCCAAACATGTGGGCCAGGTGCTCCCTCCACAGCCCAGCTCCTGCCTCTTGGTGCAGGGCTGGGCAGCCTCATCTGCACTACCTGGAAAGGGCTAATCCTGAAGGCAATTCCACTTCTGTGAGCACATCATGAATCTGAGAGATTCAAGATGATCTGTTATTCCCTATGGTATCATGGTAGCCTCAGGAGCTCAGGAACAGATGAGTACTAACAGCCCACACAGTGAAAAATAGTTTTCAAAGGAAAATATTTCTCCATATGCCAGCCTAGAAACACATGTGGACAGCACCTTAAAGAATGTCTCCTTTTAGAAAAAGTTAAAATCCAGACGGGACATGTGCAGGAACATACCTTCTGGAACAGACACTTAAATGCTTTCCTGTACAAAAAAGTCTTAAAAATGCAGCAAACAGTGTGGATTTAGGACCTGGCTATGGGATATGTATTTTAGCACTAGAGAAGCTGTTGTCTGGATATTCCTCTGATCCACCACAGCCTCTTGGATCTCAGCCTGGCACAGCCAGAGCAGGCTCTCAGACCAGGATCCCATCTCACTGCACTCTATAGCACAGAGGTAGGTGCTCCTGAGCAGGTCAGCTGGGCTTGGCACCAGCAGTGCTGCTCTCCTGGCTTAGATCTGCCCAGGCTCCCCCTTTACAGCACTGCTTTAGCTTCTCACACCACCAGTGCTTCCTTCTACATCCCAACAATGCTTCTCCATCACCATTCCCTATATGGGATACGCCATGTTCATCAGCCAGACAAGCCAGCAGCCTGCACCTGTCACCAAGATAAGACACAGACACAGGATGTCTTAAAAATGAGTATCCCCCCTCAAAAAACTCCCAACTAACAGCAGGTGGGCAATACCCTAAGGCAGTGTTGTTGTACCTGGACCATTAGCCACCAACTGACAGACTTCCCTTCTTTGAATTTGTCCCATTTCTTTCTAAACCTCTTTATGCTCTGAACCTGCACACCACCTGCTTTGCTGACCCTTTGGGATTTCATTCTGTGCTTCAGGACAGAGCATTCCTCAGCCTGCTGCCCAACACTAAAAACAGGCAGCTTTCAGTTCTGCTGCTGTGGCACACAGTGAAAAATTTTCTTCTTGCTTTCCCTAGGTAACCTTAAGTTTCTTTCATCCCATTGACTGTCTCCCTCTTTCCTCCTCCAGGTCCAGCTCGCATGTCACCTTCCCTGCCACACTTATCAGCCTTGGAGGGACCCTGGGCAGGACACACGGAGTGGGCACAGCACAACTACAGCCAAGTGCTGCTTTGCTCTCTGTCCCTTTCCTACAAGCTCCTGATCCCTCTCTTAATTTCTGACCACTTCCCAGCAACGTGTATGTGTTTCTGGAAACTCATATACAACCTGGAAAATGTCTTTTCCTCCTCAAAAAGGCTCAACTGGGGCCTCCCCCTGCACTTGCAGTCAGGGACCTCTCCCTGTAAAAAACTTTGCTTTTGGTGACCCAATATTCTCTGCTGCTTGATCACTCTGTTTGTCACCCTCGCCAGATCCTTCTGCACCTTTCATTTTTATAGCCGTGAATAATTTTGTATCAACACTGAGCTGTCAGCTCATGATTTGTCTCCTAGTATAAACCCAAAGACCAGCTTACATTCCTGCGGGATCAGCAGACAATCCTCCTTTTGAAAACACAGCATTTATTCTTCCCATTATTCCTCTGCCTGCCAGCAGGTTATTCATGCATGAAAAGACCTTGCACCACATTTGTATTTCATTTACTCACAGAGAATTAAGCTAGAAGATGAATACTGCAGAGGTTAAGTGTGGGAAACTGCAGAGTTCTTCTTTGGGTATATGTCAGATGGTGAATGTTTACTCACCTATGAGCTTCTGGATTGAAGGAGTATGTGAGCATGTGTGGGGAATCACTACTTCAACTCAACTTTTCACTGAAAGACTTACATGGATGCCTACTTATCTTCTATTCAGTTCTGACTGATGTCAGTACATTTTATTTCCTTATGGATTTCTCTGCTAAACTGCTGCCACAGCATCCATAAGCATCTTAATATTTCAGAGCCACTAAGAAACTTCTCACACCAGCCTTGCAGCTTCAGGTGCATCCTACCCACCCCTCACACATCTGGAAAGCAGGGCTGGTCAAACAGAAGTAGGTGTTCCAGGGAAAAACCTGACCTTTCCAGCCAGCAGCAGAGAGAACATGGCATGTTCCTGTAAGATTTCCCCTTATTTCAGGTGCACTTCTGAGGTCAGACTCCAGGAAAAGTCCTCAGAGTTATCAGTCACTGTGAAAAAGCTGTTTTGAGCAAGCTGCCAGCCCTGCTGCCTCCTCTGCTGAACCCCTGCAGAACAACTCATAGCCTGGTCCCTGCCAGAGCAGCCTCCTGGGCCAGAAGACAGACAAGAGAAAACAGCCTCAAGCTGTGCCAGGGGACATTTAGATTGGATGTAAGAGAAAATTTCTTCATTGCAAAGGCAATTAGACATTGGAACACAGGCTGCCCAGGGCAGTGGTGGAACCTCCATCCCTAGACGTATTAAAATGTATGGATGTGGCACTTGGGGACATGAGTTAGTGGTGGCCCTTAGAGTGCTGTGGGAACAGTTGGACTCAATTACTTTAGAGGAGTTTTCCAACCTTAATGATTCCACGATTCTGTGAAAGGTAACAGTGTGTGAGCCAGAGCTGAGGCGACACACGCATAGCTGACTTTCAATTGCTTCCTTCTGGAAACTTTATGAAGTTATCCTGGCATGCCTTCTCCATAACATTTCATATATATATAAAAATATGTATCAGAGGCAACATAGAAAATCCTGAGTTGGAAGGGACCTACAAAGAGTCTAACTGCTGATGTTTGGTTTTGTTTGTTTTTTAAATTTTTTTTTTTCAATTTAACATTTGGTTTTAGGTAAAAACTACATCTGCTTTCCTAAGCACACCTCCAGCACATGCAATTTAGACACGTAACTGCACAGAACAGCCTGCCCTGCTGAACAGAACAATCCCCATGGAGCTGTCTCATAAAGATATCTTAGTCCCTCTGAGCACAAGCAAAATGAATTTTCAAAAGCTCAGAATGGCCTGAACTCTCCTGGGCCTGAACAGGAAAGAAAAAACACATATCCCTACCAGAAATATAATCCTTCTGTGCAACTGCAGGTGTCTGCTCTGAATCCCACCAGAGACAGAGAAACAATGAACACTCTTAGTGCAGGAGCTTCAACCTAGGGCTGTCCTCAGCCCCTGCCCTGACTTGCAGCTGCCTCGTGAAACAGGGTGACACAGCAATGACACAGGGAAGCCACCACAGGCAGCAGCTGTCTGCTGGTGTCAGGGAGGGCTCAGGAACACAGGAAGCTGGACTCCAGCTCTCACAGATTAAAAACACCAAAGCCACTTGATATGAACTGCTGCCTGACAGGAATTTACAGGGCTAACTCAAGTTTCCTGAAAGCCACATAAAAAATATTGATTGGACATTGTCTAGTAAGACTTTAGCCAGATAAAGTGTTATCCTGCAACCACCAATTAAACTAAGTCCAGAGGAATGCGAGAGTTCTTGCTCATTCCGCACAGATGCCAGGGCAAGCCCTGGGCTGGAGGGAAAAAGGCAGTGTCCTTCACCAGGTACCAGCACCCTCCCGGAAGAGCCTCGGGTTAGGCAGTGATTTACAAAATCCATTAATACAGCTGGGACAGGTTCTTTTCAACACATTGGCTCATACGGCTTCCAGCACCAGAATCTGCACAAGGAAATGCAGCGTGCACGGACCAGTTGCATTACAGCCCCAGGTCTGTACAGCATCCAACTTAAAAGCCCTCACACAACTCGCACAGCTGTGACTGCAAGGGCCCCCAGCTGCCACCTGCACTGCTGATCCATGCTCTGGTCTAACCTTGCACACCAGCCCACCACCAGATAAATTTTCCCAAATCCAAGTTTCTGTACAAAAAGAAATGGTCTGATTTTCAGCAGAGCTCAGCATTGCCGCCTGCCTGAAGTCAGCGCAGATCTCTCTCTTGGCTCCCTGTGCCTCTCCCTACCTTCATCCTCTGTGTTTTGTTTCCTCTTTTTCCTGGATTTTGTGATCTTCTTGTTTTTCAGATCCACAAGCTCC
This sequence comes from Promerops cafer, assembly GCA_013398275.1. Lineage (NCBI taxonomy): Eukaryota > Metazoa > Chordata > Aves > Passeriformes > Nectariniidae > Promerops > Promerops cafer. The sequence continues at coordinate 221,742 of VZSE01008499.1, read as the reverse complement.
TTGATGTGCTGGGCAACTGAAAATTCAGAAGAGGGTCTGGATTAATAATGTGGTATATACTAAAATATCAAAATCCAGAACTGCCCTTAGATGTGGCAGCCAGCCTGACTCCAACATAAGAAGCTCTGCCTGGGGAAAGGTCCTGCACCACAGCCAGCTCCCAATGAACCTGAATGAGGGGCTCAGAACATCACTCAGCTTCTCCAAATGGCCAAAAAGTTCATACCTAAATAAACTTGCTGCCTAAATACCAGCAAAAGAAACATCTTCTCAATATCTCAGAGTACTCCTCCTTGCTGCCTGCATTCTGGGCAAAGCACAGCTGGAGGGAATGGAGAGAAGTGACAAGGGCTGAGAACCTTTTAAAAAACCCAAACTAGTGCTGCACACCTGGCAGTTCAGTGAAGAAATCCCACATTAAGGCTACAATCATAAAATCAGAAGGCAAATATTGCCAGTGTGGCACTTGCTCTTCGTCCAACCTCTGCTGCCATGCTCTTGAGCAGGGACAGAGGGTGCTGAGGCAGAACTTCTGTAGCCACCCTGGAGACCTGGGGGGCTTCAAACACAGCTTGATGTCCCCAGAGATCAAGGGGAAAATAGGTGTCTGGTTTCTGGCCTGAGATTGGACAAGACACAGTGAGTGCTGCTGAAATAGTGGCAAGTAAGCCAATAAATACCAGTTAATACTCTCCAGGCTGGCACTTAGCTTTTTTCTTTTCTTCACCCCCACCCGGGATGCTATAGCAATTTAAAATTGGTGTAATAACAGAATATAAGCTGGGCTGGTTCCCAAACGTCTGACAGATAAATTGCATCTCTTTGCACTAAAAGCCTGCATTCTTCGGGATCCCCAAACAGCCAAGATCTATTCTCAGTGTTTGCAATGGCTTCCTTAAAAAGTTAGATACTAACAATCCTTTTTTTTCCGGCTTCAAGGAACTTAGAAGTAAATGATGTCATCAGAGAACCCAGAAAAGCTCTGCCTTTGGTGGATTGACATCGGCTCATTTCAGTGCTGATGGGTGAGGTGAGCACAGTCTGGGGCTTGCATTTCTTTGCCAGACACAAGCTGGTGGCAGCTTCATCCCACCAATGAAAAGTGAACTCAGACAACACACTGTGCTCTCACTGACACAGCCCACAGCACTAGCTGGGGACTAGCTGTACTTTTAAAACCCAGACAACCCTGACTATGTGGCACAACCCACCAAGATGCTGCTGCATACAGAGGAGATGCATGAGGCACTTACTCTTGTCATCACTGTCAAGGTGGCGATAAATGTAACCTTCCAGGTAAGACTGAAATTTGGGTGATGGGGAGAAAAAGGCCAGACTGATGGCCATCAGTTCCCAGCCCCATGCCAGGCTTCGGTAGCACATGTTATCTGTTGTCTGCCGGATGAGCTGTATGTAGAGCTCGTCCCGCAACCCTTGCACGCTCCAGCACTTGGTGACCGTGACCAGAGCCACGTGATTGCGGTCCATGCGCGTCTGGCGATCTCCCATGTAGCTCTGCACCAGTTTGAACATCTCACACGCCTCTTTTTTGATGGTCCGGTTGCTAGTGATGAGCATTGGCTTTTTGATGGAGCCGCCATTCCAGGACAGCATGTTGGAGACGGAGATCCTTCGTCGGAAGATGCCTTGCGTGTGCATGTTCAGGTTTTTGGAAGCCCAATCTGCCATGCTGCTCTGGGAGATGGGCTTCCGTAGGGTGTTGTAAGGGAAATGGCATCCCACACAGCCACCACGCTGGCTGCTGCCCTCCTGCTTGGGCTCCAGCTCTGTCGTCTCAGGCTGCAAAGAAGAACAGACATGTTAAAAGCAGCTTAGGTGACTCCTTACCCAGCTAGGAAAATTATCCACAGTGAGACATGAAGCTGCCAGCAACTGCACAGTGGTGAGTCTGTACAAACATGACTTTGTGCAGAATTGGTGGATGACACTTGCAGTTCTGCAAGAGCCTGGCTGGCACAGCCACACACTAATGCTGTCCCTAAGGGAAGTGCTGGCACATGGAGCAAAAGGGCTGAGCATCCCAGCTGTCGTCGAGTTTATGGGGACAGGCAGAGGTGAGCTAATTTCCAGAGCAGCAGAACAGCTCTGTGGCACCAAGCACACACCAAGGAACCAAGTATCTCTGCACTCCTCACCCCTCTGTTCCTATGGAGCTCCAGGAGCCCAGGAGGAGGGTGGGACTCTGATCTACAGTTAACCCCAAATAAACATTCGTTCTCAGAAGTTTAGAGCAAGTCAGTGTTTCCTTCTTAGTATAGAGGAACTCCTGAATTCATGACAGAGGCTTCTGCAGTCCAGCCCTTTCCTATCTCACACCTAACATGTCCCCGCATGTGGATGGTGGGATTACCACACATCACATTCCACCCTTCATTGCCAGCCTGGGGCACAATAATTTCTCCTGTTTTTTTACTTTATTCTTTTTATCCCTTGAGTTACTCCTCTACCTCGTCACCCTCTCTGAATTCACTCAACACACTGACTAAAAATCCCCTTCTGCAGTTCTCTGCCATCTCCACATCCTCGGTCTCCTTCAAATCACCTTACCTGCCTGGAGTTGCTTTTCCTTCTCTCACTCTACCTGCTCCTTCGGTATATTCCTTCTGAGGAGTCACCTCCTCATACTATGTTGAGTTTCAGGAGGCTCCGGGTTCTCTCCTCTGCTCTCTCTGAGGTTCCTCTCTCAGGTCTCATTCACACCACTCCCCAGCTGTTATATTTGTATTGACAGTACACAGCCATCTCTGCTCAGCCTGTCCCAGAACTTCTGCCCACCCTCCTCCAATACAGAGTTTTCTTGTCTCCCAGTTTTCCTCTCTATCATGCAAGCCCAACACAGGACATCACTGCTCACTCAAGCCACTTGATGTTATTTTCAGGTAAGGCAGTGATTTTGCTGCCATATTTTCTGCAACTCCTCCTTACTTGGACTCTTGAGTATTTCTGTGAATATTTGTTTTGTTTATTGACTCTTTTTGCCTTTACCACAACATCCATCTCCTTTCATCTGCTTCTCCATATTACCACATTTGAATTATTTTTCTTCACTTTCAAGGCCATTCACAGCCTATTCCCAACCCACCATCTCTTGTGCATAATCAAGTTTCAGCTCTCCCTGTCAATGCAACAGGGTGTAACACAGCCAGAAGACTGGAGAGCAGTTTCCTACCAAGTCTAAAGAGGCTATCAAATGAAATTGCTGAACTATTAATAGTAACATGTAGTAGTCATGTAAACTTGATGTGTCTCCGTGCCTGAAAAGTGGGAAATGTGGGAACATGTTACCAGTTTTCCAAAAGGTTTCAGATGAAAGCAAGGCACTTATTGATCCAAAATGGCAATAAAGAGAACATATACAGATAAATCTGATAGAGTGGAGAGGTGTCAGCCTGGCTTTCAAAGAAAAGTTACACCTCACAGGTCTGCTGGAGCAATCTGGAATAGTCAAGGAGCTTTCCCAAGTTTCTTCACAAAAGACTGTGTACCAGCAAACAGGAGAAAAACCAGAAAAAAATAAGAAGCCACTTTCCAGCATGAAGGACGATTATCAGCTCTGCCTCATCAAATTGGTACAGAGACTCTGGTTGTTCAAAATAGGAGCAAAATAACTGGAACGGTGAGCAAAGAGTAAAAGGACAAAAGCTTCAGGGGATGTAAAACTATCTACAAAGAACCTAAATCTGAACTAAAACCAGGACGCAGGATGTTCCTTTGAATCCAAATAGGAAAAAAGATGGCAAAATAATCCTGCAGAAGCACTGTGTTAGAGAGAAAAACTACTCCCCTTGTTAGGGCATACTAATGGACTTTAAAACAGCTATTTTCCAACAAGATGCCAGAGCCACTGACACCAATTTTCTAAATGTTGCTATTCCATGTTCAGGATTTGGGAGGGCGAATAGCATAGGAGGAGCCATTCGAAAAAGAAGAGAGAGAAAAAGAGGAATTGCTGTCATGTGGCTATGCAAATTCTGATGTCTGCGTCCTGTACACAGCAACTCAGACCATTCCAGTGAAGAAAGTGTGTACGAGGGAAGGGTTACCCACAAAGACATGAGTGACAGCAACATGATCAGGCAAGCACATTTACCCAAATAACAGAGCAGAGCTACCCACAGTGCTGATGGCTTGCTGGACATGAGCCCCAACCCACAATTCTCCTTCCTCTCAAGCCACTGGCCTGAAATAGGGTTTCCACAGCAAAGCTGTGAAGCTTTATGACCTGTTTGCTATTCTGCAGGAACAGACACGTCTTGCCTGCAGCACACCCCTGGAACTGAACTCCCTCAGGAGCAGGCTCTGAATGATGAGTCTAGCAAGCCTAGCAAAGAAAAAAAGAATTTAACATGGCACAGATGGGAGGTACCTGTGAGGAATGGCGTGTAGTGCCTGATGAAGCCAAGCTTGTCTGGCTGGTCACATTCTTCTCTAAAGAATCTATTTTCTCAAAAGTTCTCTTCTGCCTCACTGTGTCCTGTGGAGCAGTCACACTGCTGGGAAAGGCTTCCCTAATCTCCAAGTCCTGTCTGTACAGAGACCTGTTACTGGCTGAGACATCATCCCTGGAGCTCTGGCTGATGCATCTTTTCAAGTGGTCAGACTGAAATCTGACCTTGCTGCTCTCTGCTGGGACACTGTTCTCCAGGCTCTCAGCATCCAGGCTGGCTTTGCTTCCCCTGCAAGCTGCTGACCTGCCCACCACAGCACGCATCTCAGCGATCACTTTATCATTCAGAGCTGTGAGCTCACTGCTGCTGCCCACAGAGCCAGGTCTTGCTTGACCTGTTCCTTGCCTCCTTCCTTTCCTTTTTCTCAAGCTTGGAGAAGGTCCAGTTGAATAACCAGAATCCTGATGGCTTATACCAGTTGAGTACTCCTGAGTCTGCAGGCTGTTTTGCCGACTGTGGTGGAGCTCCATGTTCTTGAGGACATTGGCTTCCAACATCCTCCAAGACTCCTTGAAGTTGTCCTTTGAAGCAAGCTGACCAGGCAGTTTAGTGGAGGTATCAGTTGTTGCAGCAGAAGAGTGGGAGAGTTTGGCAGATTGGTCAATGTTGACCATATGTTTTATGTATTCTCTGCCAGCTGGGCTGTATTCAGTGGAAGAGGGATTTCTTGCATGCTTCTTTGCAGCTTGTTGTTGTTGCATACTGGGATGCTGCAATAATTTGGTTGGTTGCAGCTGCTTTTTAAAGCTATTGCTTGGTGACCTTGGTGGGGACAAGCCACTCACACAAATGCTTTCTGTGTCCATATCTACTGGTGGCTCATCATAAATTGGCAGCTCTAAAGATGGCTCATCGTATATAGGTGCAGGAGAGGCGTACGTGGGGGATGCAGGCTGGGGGGTTCCCGTCCGGCTCCTTGGGGGTATTTGAGAAGTAGGACCATTCATCAGCACCAGGCAAAACCCACCACTCTCCGTCTTTTTGATCTGCATAGACTGCTTTGTTTCTCCAGCAGGCATCTGCTTTGTGGCTCCAGGGCTCTGGGATGTGGATTGAGGCTGAGCATATATAGCTGGTTTGGGAAGAGATTTTGGGCTGTTGGGCTTTGGACTACCCTGCAGCTGAAGAGAACTGTTTGAACAGTTCTGCATCTGCCTCAAACTGTTCACTTTGACCAACATGGCTGCTTTCGTGCCTGGCAGAGGCTGCCAGTGGGTAGGAGTCTCCCTAAAAGAAGAAAGATACAAATACACACAATTATTTAAGAATTATACGTACTGAAGTACCTTCTACGTCTACCCAAATACCAAATTGTTAATCTCAAAGTGCCTGAATATTCTCCAACCAGTTATATCAGCAAGTTATTTTTTTCCTTGAGATCCCCCTTGCTGAAACAGAAAAACATTGTTGTTACTCACATAATAAATTTCTAAATCCTGAAGAGCAGAACAATGGGATGAAATGAGTTCATGATACTATAATCTGTATCAGCAACACTGATACAGGACACAACCTACGCTTCCCTGAGGCTCAACAGATAGCATGACACCCAGAACAACCAGCTGAAGACAAGCAAGCTATTCTGGAACATAAAACTCAAGTATTAAATTGGAAAATAATCCTAAGTACCTGCCTTCAGATTATCCAACTATGATGACAGTCCTTCCAGTCCAAGCTATTTTTTAAATTTAAGTTTCCAGATGTGCATTTATTTTGTAGAAAAACCCATGAGGTCTGTGGAGGTATACAGGGGTGGGCGTTCTCCACTCACAGCTTACATTCCCACACAACCTGCCAAGCCTCCACCCAATCTTGTCCAGATGCACTCAGATCTGGTTCCCTTGGCCACACCAACTGGCCCTGCTCAGCTCTCATGGCTGTGGAACCCTCCTCTGCTGGGAGTATCCTCTGATCCGTGGTGGTACTCGGGATCCACCACAACCCGACATGCCCACTGCAACACCCCAGTTCCCCAGGTATATTCTACAGTGTAACAACAACCACCTGCTGTCAGGCTGTGGCCACGGCCAGTCTGTGTTTGTGAGCTCTGAGGAAAAGGGAATGGAAAGGATATTAAACCAGCTGAGCTTCCAGGTTTTCCAAGGCATCACAGTCCCCAGGAAGGTCCACTTGAATCTGACGCTGTATTGTGCCCCACCTCCATGTATCTGCTACCAGCCATCACTGGGTAAGACCTGAGGGCGTACTGCAGGTATTCCATCTGAGACAGGAGATGTTCCCCTAAGACCTTAATAGCTATTTTGCTGTTTGCACCTTGACCTTACTCCCCACTCCACACTGCTGACCTGTCCTCTATGGCCTCTGTGCTGGCAGACACACCCACCTCTGCTGCATGTCCAGAGCTGCCTCCCACCAATGTTAGGCTCTCTTGTGCCTTCCCTGCCAAACCCCAAGGTATCTGGACACCCCAGCCCTCTTGCTGTCTGTTCCTGCTCTCCAGAGCCCTGGCCAGGTGCCAGCCTCCTCCTTCAGCACGGCTTCCCTGGGGTATTCTGCCTGTCCTTCCCCCATGGTTATCCTGCCAGTGCATCTGCCCACCCCCTGCTCTCCCCACACCGCAGCCCAACAGGACACACCTGCCCCACATCACTGTGGGTGTCCTATTTCACCTGGTGCACTCCAGTCACCTTCCCCACATCCTCTGTCCCACATCTGTTCCCAATGACTGCCCTCCTAAAGGGGTGGCGTGCTCCTTCCCCATCCACTGCTTACCATATTTTTAGCAGAACATGCTCTCTGTCGGCAAGGCGTCGTTGTGAATCCCACCTTGACACAATGGCACCGGGAGTGGTGCGGACGAGGCTGGCACTGCCCTGCCATGGACCCTGACCAGGGTCCAAAGGCCTCACCACACTCTGACTGCACTTGCTGCACCTGTCTTTGCAGGGCTGGCTCCTTTCCCGCAACACAGCCCATGTAGCTCTCTTGTGCAACTACCCAGGTGTGACCAGAGAAGGTTGAGAAAGGGCTGTGTTCCTCTGCTTTGAAGCCTGGGGCCTCCCTCTTCCTCTGGGACCTCTTAAGTATCTCCCACTGAGGCACCAAGGATTTTACTTTAAGGGAGCTCCTGACACTACTTCAGGATGGTGAAGCAACTGCCATGAGGAAGGCCTGTCTCCCAGCCTCCACCTTCCTCCTCTGCACAGCACTGCAGCCCAGTGCTGACCTAAGCCCTATGCCAGGAGCAGATTGGGAAACACTGACAAATTTGGGATTGGCCTCTCTCTATCTGCCCAAGCCACCATCCAGCACAGCCCCTGCTCTCCCACTCCTGTTTAGCCCTCAGTGGCTTGTCCTCCACATGCTTCCTCCTCGGGCATGACGCCCAATGCAGGGGTCGAGCGCCAGCGGTGCCAAGTGAGGACACACACAGGGACCCACCAGAGGTACCAGCAGGATGAGGGTGGCATTCATGAGGACCCCCAGCTCCACAACCCACCAGGTATCCCTCCCTGGGGGACACAGGGCCTGCTCCTTGCATCAGTGCATCTCTCCTGTGCACGGCCAAGCTCCAGTCTCAATCCCAAGCTCTGCTGAAGACCTGGCTCTTCTTCAAAGATGCCTGGACTAACAGGAAGAACTAGAACAGCAACACTTGGTAGGCTTTTAAATGAGGATTTCTGACACCCCCCATGGCTGTACCAGTGGCTCGTTTCATGGTACAGAAGAGAGACTGGCAAAGGACAGAACAATCCACAGGCTCCTGACTCAGCATGCAGGCCACAAGTGTGTGACTGGGACGTATTTTAGCTCAACCCTACAGCAACCATCATTGCATCTGGACCAGCACTATCCAGCTGTTGGGCTGCAGGGCAGCAGAGCAATAGCCCAGAGCTGCCGATGTATCCCACTGCCTTATAAGACCTCCAGTTATGGCAGGGCTGCAACATAACCCTGTGCTCTGTGGAAAGGTGCTGGACGCCCACATCTAACAAGCCACCTCCTGAAGTTTTTCCTCTCCCTGACGTGCAGCACTGCAGGCCCAGCCAGCTCCGCAGAGCTGAACCATCACCTGGCCAAGGCCTGGCACACCCGCCTCAGGCAGGCACAGCATGGCCAGACTTGTGCCCCCCATGCAGGCTCACCACGCACTGATACTGTCGCATCGAAAAATCAAACGACCAGGAACTCGGCCTGAAGCTCTGCCACCTCCTGACTCAGCTCTGAGCCACAGGAAGGAGCCCCTCCCTGTCCACACAGCAGGCACTGGCACCTCCTCCTTCCCCATCTGTCCCAATTCACACCCACAGAGCAGCACTGGGAACATCCCCATTGGTCCCTGCTCACGTGTGGGCCTGGGTATCTGCAGAACACCACCAGCCTGCCCATCAGAGATGGATGGGTTCCTGCTCCAGCATGGCATTATAACTTTAAAGGCCCTGTGGGACCTCAGCTGGCAACAACCTCTGCCCCTGCATCTGTGATAAAGAGTACAGCCCAGATTTTAGTCCTCAGATGAGTGATGAGGGATTTGATCTGAACAAGAAAAGAGGATACTGTGCTCACAGCCTCCTGCAGAGGCAAGCTGTGAGCCCCAGTGAGCCCCAGTAAGCCGGAGGGCAAAAGGCACTCCAAAGCATGCCAGCTCCTTGCTGCCCAGAGTCCCTTCACCAGGGTGCAAGGAAGCCATCCCTCACCTTGGGCCTGCCCAGCTCAGGAAGATGTGCTGGCCCTTTAGCACAGACTTGGCCACGTGGGTGGGACACGATGGAGAGCAGCAGGAGCTCTGCACTGGCACAGGACTCTCTCTGCACCTGCCCTGAGCCCAGCTGGCAGGACAGCAAGACAAGCTGGACAGCCAGCCACAGCAAGGCAATGAAGAAGTGGTTCTGCCACAAGCAGCAAGCCTCCCTGCAGCAGGATTCTGGCACTTGCAGCCTGTGCCCAAACACGTTCCCTCCTTCAGACCTAGGTCAAAGTGCACATTGGGACCCAGCCTGCTCCAGACTGCTGCAAACCCCTGGAGGTTGGTGCAGAGCCCAGCACCAAGGGCACCCACTGACACTGCTCCTTTTTGAGGAAAAGCAGAAACATGTGGGATTGCCACAGCTAGGCTGCCATGGACACTGGCAAGAGGCAAAGCACCTAGAGGCCCTGCAGGGGCCAGATGAAACCAGGAAGCTGTGCCACTCCCGTGTCACCGAGGGCCACCATGCTGCCCCACCCAGGAATGTGATGGTGAAGGGAAACTTCTAAATGTGTGCTGTACCCCACCTCGCCCATCAGTCTCATCATGGACACATCATGCCATTTCCAGCCTCCCTGCCAGAGATGAGAGGAAAGAAGCACCATCACAGAAAAGACAAGGCTCTCTTGAAAAGGCCATTTTCACAGCCATAAATGACTTCATGGGGCTATGTCTGGACACAGCTTCCTTCAAATCCATCCCCAGGCTGCTGGAAAGACCAAGAAGAGGAGAACAGGGACTTCCTGACTTCCCAGCATGAAGATTCAGTCTTGTCCTTCTGAATGGTGAAAGCTGTGACAAAAAGCAAAGCCGGTGGTGGAGAAGTGTCCCAATGCAGCCTCTCAGCCAAGCTCTTCAGCCACCAGCAGCAGAGGCCCTGACGAATCCCCTGGGACTGTTCCTGTGAGGAATGCTTTCAAGTAGCTCCAATATAAAGGCCTCAACTAGGCACTGATTTTCCCAGCCTGCACCCAGCTCCAGCAGGCCCAGCATATCTAGCAGCTCTTCTCAGGCTCCAGATCTCCAATGTTTGTTTTTCTCCCTCCCAGAAGCCTGGAGAAAAGGCCCTGCACCTTAGCTCTGCCCTTTCTAGTATTGTTTTCCTGTGACAAAGCCGAGTGAACAGGATGTTTGTATTCCAGCAGCACTGCTGCTCTGCCCCCTATTCCCACACTGGAGGCAGGGATACAAGCTGCCCAAACCAAAAACTCTGCAGACTTGTGCAAAGAACATTCTGTTTGCATATCCTACCCCAAGGCCAACTGCACAAGCAGGAAACAAACCTGTATTAGGGATTCTGATGGTCTTTCTTGCTTGATTATGAAAACTTAACAGTGTTATTACTTATGCTGTGCCTTGAGAGACATAAGGCCATGATGAGACAAACCAGACTTGGAAGAGGTAGAGGTATTCTTACAGACACATCATCATCACACATTCCCTCTCACACCTCTTCCAGCACATATTCCTGGCACTGTAAGACCAAGCCCCTGCTCCTTCCCAGTCTAGGATGCCGAGCTGTGGGAAAGATGGGTGAGGAGGGGATAGGCAGCACAACCTGCTGCCCATGCAGAAAGGACCCTCACCTTCCTCTTCTGGGGGACAAAATGTTCCTAGGGAAGGTGACTTCCTTGTGGAGGATTTTAAGACACCCTGTTATTGCAAAGAGAACCTTAGGAACAGCACTTAGGAGAAACAGGGGAAGAGGAGTAAAGGGGCTGGTCAGCATGGACAGCAGGGCTGGGGACAGCAGAGCCTGCTCACAGTGCTGACCTGCAGTGTGCTGAAATGCTGCAGACCAGCACACAGACTCGCAGAAAGACTGCCTTCTTCAGGCCTTGGCCCTCCACCAAGTCCTTTCTTACCCATTACCTTAGAGTTCCAGCAAACCTCAGCATGGCTGCAGTGGCTCAGAGTACACTTCCAAAATGCTGCATTCAGCCCCAGGCTGGTCTCACAGTCCCCAAGGGAACATGTCCATCCTTTGCAGAGCTTTCCAGGGTATGAAAGGATAATCTCCCCTGAAGAGAGTCCATCTTGCTTCCTAATAGGATTGCAAGAGCTCAGGAAGAGACTGGAGCTGTGAGGCAAGTGCTGTTTGCTGTCCTTGTCCAGCAAGGGAGAAGCAGAGTCAGCACTGGGCTGGGCAGCCCCAGGAAGCACAGCTGAAAAACAACATGGGAGCAAGAGCATGGGCTCCCCAGGAGGGGCTTCCCCAGGAGGCTCCAGAGATGGTCAATGGCAGCAGTGTCTTACCCTGCTGCAAGAAGCTGCCATTTCCCTAGGGGGTTGACCCTCCTGTGCTGCCTGGGGAAGCCAAAGGCCAATGTCCAGAGAAGGCAGCTCCAAGCCACTGCCAGAGTTGGAAGAGCAGCAGCAAGCTGTGGGGCAGTGAGGGAGAGGTGGCATGGGCATGGCAGGAAGCAAGGTTTGGGGCAGCAAGGTTTGGGGAGCTTCTCTGCTCTTCTCGAGGCAGGCAGGTTTGGCAGCACTGAGATGTGGCAGGAGGCACAACAAATTCAGCAGTGCTGATAAGAGGCACAAGAGAGACCAGCAGACAGACTCGCAGTGAGGTGGCAAAAACCAGTTTACTAAAAAAAAAACCTCAACCACAAAGTATAACTAAAAAAAGAATGAAATCCCTTCCCCCAGATCTTTGTCGCATGGACTTGCAGGAGGCCCCTCTTGGGGACTACACTGGTCTCTGCTGGCCTCTCCATCTATCACAGGATGACAGACACGAAGGAAAGAAAACCACTATTTTTTGCGCTGGCATTAAGAGACAAAAGTGAAACTGTCTTGGGTGCAGGTAGCTATAAAGATGTCAGATGCTACCAAGAGCACTCAATGTGTTCACCCTCTGTTTAGGCAGCTGCATCTCTCCTGAGCAAAGGAGGACACGCTTGAGGTTTTCTTTGGAGAACAACACAGACAACAGAGCTGAAAAGTTCAGTGTGCTCATGCTGTTAGTATACCAGACATCACAACAATGGTATTAGATCCCACCTGAGAGCATTTGCTTCTGGCTCAGCTCTTTGCTCCCCATTTCACAAGCCAGCAAAAGGCAAGAAATCTCTCCTTGGGTGTCAGGCTCTACTAGGGAAATCAAACTCTGCATTATAACCAGTTACACAATCCTTGCTCACACAGCAGAGAGGACACATGATAGATGAAACAGTGCCCAATCTCCTGCTTCCAGGAAAGCACATTTCACAGACAAATACTGTCAGCTTACTGGTAGGAGCCTTGTAATCTGAAAGAGCCTTGCATATCCAAGCAGCCTGTTAGCTCCCAAGCAAGCTGCCACTCATGCCTTTCTCAGCACTTGCCCTTCAATTCATTGCAGGCTCAAGGTGCCCCAAGATTGCTGCAGAAACCCGAGCTAGGGATGGAACAAAGGAGGACTCCTTCCCACTTCCCCTCCCTGCATGAGAATCAGCAGTGATGGTGATGCTGCCCTGGCAGGCAAGGAAAGGTACAGCAAACTCCTGCCCACACTGCATCACCCCCCTAGCTTCTATAGGAGGGGACCTACGTGGGGTCTTCCCTACTGAGAGGGCTGAAGAACTGAGACATGGGTCAAAACTGGCATCACTTTTCCCTCGAGGCACAGCAACTCCCTGTACAAAGGCAGAGGAGGCCATGCTCCCTCCTGAAAGACCGAGTCAGTCCCGGCTGCAGAAAGGGCCAGAGCTTAGTGCTGCTGTTACTCTAGACCATGCACATCATGGCACAGAATAACATTTTCCCTCCTGAACCACACCATGGTTTCAGGAGAGAAAGCCAGGCACCCCACCTGAAGTGCATCATCTTGCCTCTGTCTGCAGTGGAGGGACTGTCAGCATCAACCCCGCTGCTCCCCTGCAGCTGCAGAACACGATGTTGAAGGGACAGCGGTGAAAGCGCAAACTGAGCGCAGTGCTGAGCTAACGGCACTGGCGAGGAGGGGGCTGCTGGAAGGGAACAGTCCAGCAGAGCCAGTGACCCCAGCCCCGCTGAGCCCGTCAAGCCGAGCGGGAAGGAGCCCTGCCAAACCCAGCCCAACCGAGCCGAAAGGAGCGCGTTTGGAGCAGGACAAAAAAGCAGCAGTGACCTGCAGGGCTGACCCCTGGTGCAGCGGGGCGGTAGAAATGGTGGCACCTGTGTGGAACGGAGCCCAGCGGAGCAGCTGCATGATCCTACTCGGATGATCCAGCTTTCTGGGGGTATGTTACTGGTTTTTGTGCTTTCTGGCTGGGAGTAGCAAACATCAGTGACAAAAGTTCTGCCACCATCATGCCTTTGTTCCCAATGGCCACATGGGCAGCACGTGAACAGCCGCCACATTGCCTCTGTCCGAGAAAGCCATGCAGATGCGGTTTACAAGGAGCATCTGCCATCTTGGTTTTGTTCCAATAGTGAACAACTTCTTGTGGGCAAAACACCTCCTCTTTTTGTATGCTACTGCTATTAACATTGCTGTTGTTATTGTGTGTGTCTTATTCCACTGCTTTGTGCTTTCAGTAAATTGTTAATTCAACCCGTAAGTTCTGCTTTTGTCTCTCCCTTACCGGAAACAGTGAGGGGAAGAGGAGCGGCTTACTTGGAGTTTAATTCCAGCTGGTGTTAAAATCAGCACAGTCAGGAATATTTTGGACTCTGTGAAGCTCAGGGTACATTACACCCTATCCGGGCTTTTACACTCACTTCTCTGGAAACATGTAATGTAGGCTTGATGGTGCCCATCCTGGCTGCCCTGTAGTGCCAGGCTGTAGACAGACAAGGAAGGAAGTCATCTGTCTCATGTCAAATCCCATGTGCCTGTGGCTCAACTGTGGTCACTGGGGGTGACCTGAGAGAACTGGGAACTACTCAGGTACAGCTTAAGACATTTACTGCATTTCTCCTGGCAGGGCAGGGATCATTCTCTGGATGGATGAAGCTAAGAGGGGCTGCATCTGGGGCAGGAGGCACAGGGAGCATCACAAGCACCAGTAAAGTGTTGAGCTCCTTCCGGTGCACTTTATGTGCATCACCAGTGTCTGGCAGCCATTAAGATCTGCACTGAATACAGAAGCGTCTTGCAGGGAGCAGCAGACATGTGATAAGCCTTACTCCAGGGTGCATATACTTTCCAGAACTGCCATCCTATGTGGCTTTCATTAACTCAGCATTTTTTTCTATCCTTGCCTGCACCAGGCACACAGAGAGGCAGCCTTGATCCAAAACCCAAGGTGTCAGCACTTGCTGCTCTGCCCAGAACCAGGACAAGGCATCCCAGCATAGATGGCAGGAGAGTCAGGCTCACCCAAGCACTGCTCTAGTCCTCAGGTCAGTTCTCAGTCTGACCCAGCTTCGCTTGCTGCACGGCCTCCCCAGCTGCCAGTACCACATCCTCCAGGGCAGGATGATGCCCAGACAGAGCAGGAGGGAGGCAGAACAGCCCCAGACAGTATCCCAGGCAAAGGGGCCAACCCAACAGAGACTGGGGAAGGGATAGTTTTGTGCAACTGAAGCTGAAATCATGGTTTCAATACAATAAAAAAATCCCTGATTGCTGTCAGACTAGTTTGAGTGTAAAAAAAAATCTCTTAGTCAAACAGAATAGCATCTTGTTACTGGTCTTTTATTTCAGGCTTGATGTGACCAAATAACTGTGCCCAGGAGCTCTGTCCCTGCAGCCCCACCTCCTGCCCTGGCTGAAGCTGCGAGACATCAGCAGCTGATCAAGTAGGAAAGGAAGGAGCCAGACCAGATGGGCTCACCCACACCCCACAGGAGCCCAACTCCCTGCACAGGAGCTATGCCATCCCAACAAACCCTGTTGCAAGTTTTTGAGAGAGTTTTCATCACTGTGTGACACTCCTGCCTGTCCCCTCTCCTTCTGTTTCAGCATCCAGAGCGAAGACTATCTTTTGATATGTACTTTTATGGTGTCTTGCACAAAGAGGGCCTGGCCCAAGCTGGGGACATTCAGGCAGTGGTGAAAGCAGACAGCCGTACCCCAAGAGGAGGAGGGCACATGGCAGTGACTGGGGGCCTGGCAGTACTTCACCCCAGTGCAGCACCCTCCTGGGGCAGCACAGCACCCTCCCGGGGAAGCACGGTTCCCAACCTGCCTGACAGGGCCTGCCTGGCAGCTAAACTCATCCTTCAGATATAAGCAGAGAAGGCTGAAGCTCTCTCCCTACCTGGCAGGATCTTTCCTCTTCTCCACCACACCGTCCCACTTGCCCTTCTCCATCTCCTGCAGGATGGCCATTTGGATGGGGGTGCTTCTGCCACCACTGCTAGTGCTGCCTTGGTGCTCCTGGCCACAGCAGTCAGGCTGGGAGCTGCCCTTCATGGCCTGGAGCTGTGCCAAGGGCACGATGTCACAGCCCTGGGGCCGGTGCCACACCGTCTGCCGCGTGATGGCATTGTAGTAGTAGAAGCGGTTGTTGTTCTGGTCGAAGAGCTCCCACCACTGCTTCTGGTCTGACTGGCGCACCTTCAGGTTGGGAGGGGGCTCCCAGCTGCACTCCCCGGTGGTCAGGTTCACGTACATCCGCTCCTGGGAGCGGGGCTCAATGATCTCCACCCAGTCCGAGCTGCAGGGACACAAGAGCCACATTAGTCTGGGCCAGAGGCCCAAAGCAAACAGGTTGTCTGAAGAGTCCTACAGAGCTGCTGCCATGGGGCCAGGCAGCCTGCTTGCAGACTAAAGCATTGCTTGGGGCTGTTCAGCAATCTAATGATCTTAGGAGAAGCCAGGGCAAGGGTTTGCAAGGGGGCTGCAACAAAAGAGCAGTTCTTTGGCACAGGGAATGGGAGGTCACCCCCATCAGCCTGCCCCCCTCACTCCCCACTCACCAGCCCAGGACTAACCCACAGGGCTGGTGAGCACTGTCTGTTGATGCTGGGATGACTGACATCAAGGGCTGGCCCAGCCACAGGAGTGCCAGTGCCTGGGAGATGTGCAGGGAAACAGAGAGACAAAAGGGGTAGAGAGAACTGAGAAGGACACTTAGACCCAGGTTGTAACACTGCAGCTGATCTGAAGCTGCCTCCTAAACTCAACCAGCCTAGAAGAAAACAAGTCCTCAGATAAGGAGAGGATAGGTTGGATTCAAACCCAAGCAAAGACCTCAGCCAACCCTATTCAAGCTTAGATGCAGGCACACCGCTGGCCAGAGATCTGGGCAGAGAGAGAACCCATCCAATTGGCTAAGCCTGGGAAATCCAAATCCCCTATAAAAGAAGGGTCTGAACAATAAAACACGTGGTTTGTCTCATGATCTTCGGTGTGTTGTCTCTGTCGGGCTGGCAGTCTGTGTCTGTGAGAGATTCTCGCAGCAGGCCTGCTAACTGCTTCCCAAGAGAAGCCTTCCACTTTCCCAGGAGAACTTCATAAACAATATTCGTAAATAATATTCTCTCTCAAAGTAACAGGTGTTGGTTTTGTCTTTCACTTCTAGCCTTTTATTCAAAACATAGAATATATTGTTTTCCTGTGTAAGCCAAAAATGCTAGAGAGGTGTCAGTTTAATTCACCAATCATGCTAAGTCTGTAGTGAAACACCTTATAAAAGGCTGTGGAATTAGAATAAACTAGCCTTCTTTGCCTTCCGATATTGGAGTCCTTGTGTTTCTGCTCGTGGACAACAGCAACTGTGTCTGTCTCCAACCCACGGCCCCACAGAACACCAGCTGGCTCACTGGCAGCTTCAGGGCATGGGGAGAGGCTGCCATCAGTGCAGGAATGTGGAGGAGCTTCACCCAAAGGTGAGGGGCACGCCCGCCACTCTTGGGAGGGGACAAGAGGAAGAGAGCAGGTGTTGGAAGGGCTGGAAGAGGAAAGCAAGCACAAAAACACACATGGAGATGAGCCCAGGAGAAAGACCAGAGACAGTTTAGGAGGATTTGCCTGGCAAGGAAGAAAAAATACAAAACACCTTGCAAGATCCTGAGAGATCAAGAGTCACTTGAGCCATCAGCCTTAATGTTCAAGAGCACACTGTGTTTGATCTGTTTTGCTAGCAAATGGCTTAGCAAAGCTTTGGAACACCAATGGCTGCACCCACACTGCTGCTCCACAGCAGAGAGGAGAGGTTAGCTATTTTCTGTTAAGTGCAAGCTATTGAAAAGAAATTCTTCTCATAGCACTCGGCCATAACCCAGTGTATGCTAACTACAGTTTTCATTTTAACAAGCTTACATTTATCTTTGTGTGCAAAGACACTTAAGTGGATGACTTGGGCGGGTGACCTGTTTGCTCCCCTTAAAATTAAGGGGCTGAGGATGACTGAGGTGGAGTTTAACCAGGTTAAAAAAATCTGCACAAAACACACTGAAATACTAAAGAGTTTGGTACAATCACATTCACATAAAGAAAGAAGAGGAAAAGCAAGTACATTCCTGGAGCAGGACCAGCCCCAGGATGCCACACAAGCCTCAAACATAACATCAGGAGCTCTGGAAAGATGTGATAAACCCAGGATTGCAGAGATAAGGCCATAACTTGAACACCAAAAAAAAAAAAAATTTAATTCATATTCCATTTTTGAAGGTTAAAGAAGTTTCCTGGGGATGGTTCAAATAACGCTTTTCTCCGTCCTTTCAGCTCCAAGTGCTGAGAGATGCAGCAGCCACAGAGTGTGTGTCCACTCCCACTGGCACTGTTAAGCCTGCTCCCACCAGCAGGATCACGGCAGTGGTTTCGGTTATCTCAGTTCCTGGGACTCAGTGTCCCCAAAACAGGACTTGCCTGCAGGCCCCATTTACAGTGCCAGACCAAACCCCTCCACTGCCCCAGCACAGGACAGGCGGCCTGCTGGCACTGCAGTGGCTCCAGGGAACTAACACGGTCACCAGAGCCTGCAAGGCGGAGGGATTTCCACAAAATCCCCACTCGCTTCCAAAAGCGACCCACGTTCCCAATGTGCATCCTCCTGTATTGTCGGAAATTCCAGGAGCTTCCTGTGTGTCCTGAGTCACACTTTCCAGACCTCATAGCTGGGAAACAGGACCCAGCTCCAGCTGCTCACTCCAGCAAGCAAAGCCCCCAGCTGTGAAGGCTTGTGCCTCGAGCATACTGATGTTTTGGAAGAGTGGCAAGGCCATGGCAGGGGTGAGCCCCCAAGCAGTAGGCTGCTGTGAACACGATGATGCACCAGGCATGCAAAAAGCAGGAGGAAGTGTAGGGCATTTTGTGCATAATCACATCTCATGTAGGCAGACAGATTTGGTCCCATCCAAAGGCTTGGCCTCCCAGATGGGCAGCTGTTTTTTTATTAAGTGTTGTAATAGACAGTACAGGTAAGAGCCAAGCTGCTGCGCTCTGTTCTGCAGCCTCAAGGACACAGGGGATGGACATGTACAAACTTTGCTCCTTCAAAACCAGCTTGAGTTCCTCCTGGCTGCCACTTCGGCTTGGCAAAGCCTTGGAATAAAAAATAATAGTAGTGATTTTTTTAAGAAATGGTGTTTCATTCTGAAAGGGCATCTGCAAGCATCTCCTGACTAGATCTTTCTCACAAAGACCATAAACGCTTAGTAGGAGGTCTAGGAAGGAATAAAATTTTTTTAACTACAGAGAATTGAGTAGGACCAGAAATAGAAAGGACCAGGTACAGGAGAAGAGTCACTTGCAGGAAGAGCTGAGGAACCCCAAGAAGTCAAACAACCTCACAGGAGAGCTGGTTTTCCTGCCACCATCACCCAAGTGACAACACAGCCCAGGCAGCCAAGCACAGTCCCAGGACAACACAAGTTCTTCTGAAGGCTGTGAAAAGGTAAGAATAGTAGAGATGTTTTCTTAGCCGGAGCTATCAGCTCAAGATCAGCTTCATGTGATCTCCAGTCCCACCTGTGGAAGCTGCTCAGCACCAGCTTGAGGAGGCAAACATCCAGCAAGGGGAAGAGAGCACCAAGGATAGCCACGGGAATCAACTGCCTCACGCCAGGCTGCCAACAAACCCCTCTGTGTGGCTACAAGGACACCTCTTATGACTTGGTCTCCCATTTCACTTCCATGCTCTGTAATTTTTGGATTCCTGTGCTTCAAGCCAAGATCCCACCTCCTTCCCTCACTTTCCTTCTTTGGGATGAGCCCTGCAGAGAGCTGGGGCAGTACTAAGTCCTTCTTGGCCAAATGTGGCTCCATACCAAGCGGGATCTTTCAAGACTAGTGCCCTCAATGGAGGCCTGCAGCGCACTCAAAGCCAGCCCCAGGACAAAGATGCCAGTTGTTGCCATCATCAGAGATCATCTAGCTGAGGATGTGCCAATGCCAAATCTAAGTGCCTTGTTAACAAGTCCTTCTTGAGGAGGAGGAAGGCAGTTTGGCCATCACAGACAGAGTGAAGTACAATTCCCAGAGACTGGTCATGGTGTGACACCAGCTGAAGGCCAGGAAGTGCGTGCAGGGCTACTTGCTG
Organism: Promerops cafer; assembly: GCA_013398275.1. Taxonomy (NCBI): domain Eukaryota; kingdom Metazoa; phylum Chordata; class Aves; order Passeriformes; family Nectariniidae; genus Promerops; species Promerops cafer. The sequence continues at coordinate 202,168 of VZSE01008499.1, read as the reverse complement.
TAGCAATCAACTGGAGTGACAGGGATGGGCACCTGAAATTATCTGTCCAACAGAGATGAGTTCAAATCCTCTTTCATTTGTTGTTAACATAGGAGCATAGGATAAAGGACCCACGAAAAGGAGCAAAAGCAGTTTTCTGGAGAATGATGCCATGTTCACCATCCTGAGTGTTCTGAAAGGAGGCCCCCGAAGCAGACCATGGCAAACCAGTTCAGGAATGGGGAGTGGGTACCACCCCAGAGGCTCCACTGCTGCTGACATTGCTGCTCCTCTGTGGGTCCAGGCCCCTGGCTGACTGAAGAACAGCCCGGGCTGTGTTTAAGAACTCAAACATCACCACAGATTTTTAAGACAATCACACTTGCCCCTTCACCTTCTGCACGACAGGCAAAGCCACCTCAGAAAAATTCACTTAGTAGAGATGCTGAGAAACCAGGTGCAACCTCCAGGTGGCTCCGATTCACCCAGATTTGCTTATCAAAGCCAGGACAAGGCTGTAACACTCATCTCTATCCTCGAGCTGCAGAGAGCCTCCAGAAGGTCTCTAGCATCAGCTCCTTATGGTAATCCTCCTTCAGCTGAGTTAGACAATTCAGGCTTTATTCACTGTCTTCTCTCAGCTGAGTCCAGAAAAGCTGTAATTTACATCTTAGGACGAAAGAAGTACCCAAAACAAACATCTCCCTACCTACATATACAGACACATATATATACATATATATATATAAAAAATTAACTTCTTTTGAATACACATGCCTCCTTCTAACAAAAATGATAGAGGAACAAAAATAAATATAATGTCAGCCTGTTCATAAAACTCTCGAGCTCCTGAAAATAAGCACTATGCAAACAAACCAACCTCTGCTTTGCCAGAGACAGACCACATTGTGAAAATCCAGAACAAATGCTGATTGCTCAAAGCCTGAGCACATAGGCTTAGCTCCAGCAAGAGCAGAACGGGGGCAGGTCTCTGAAAGCAGAGCCCAGCTTGGCAACACATGGCACAGAGAAGAGAGAATAACACCACAGTTCGGGTGGGTTAGGGGTACAAGAGAGCCTGGAAAAGGTCTTATCACAAAAAGCATCTCATTACTTTGGTGTTTTTAATTTAAAAACAAACAAACAAAACAAAAAACAATTAAACAAACACAACCAAAGCCCCAAGCCTTCTGCTAGGTGGCATTTTCAGAGACAAAGATGTCAGATGGGAAACTTGGTGGCTTTCTGGTTGCTTGGACTCTGTCGGCTCGTGCCTTTTTCCTAGCTTTCCCAAACTTTCCCTCAGCCCAGGTACCAGCATTGCTGGCTCCATCTTGCTGCTGTTAGCCTCTTGATTCACCCCAAATCCAGAGAAGAACAGACAGCAAACAGGTAGCTCATTCCACGGGAGCGGGCTGGGGCAACCCCAAAATTACCAGCAAATTCCCCCAAGATCCTGTCTCAGAGAGAAAGAAGTAAGAAAAAAGGACTTTTAGGACACAGGTGAGATGTCCTGGGGTCTCTAGAAAAGAAGGAGGGGCATAAGGAAGGACAGACACCATGACAAGACACGCCAAAATGATAATCAGCTTAAAATAAAGTCCAGAACAGTCTCAAAGGCATAAGGCCCAACCACCAGCACCTGAGCCTTGGGTGGGATGGATGCACAGGCATCTTAGAGCCCTGTATGTCAGCAGGGAGGAGGGAGGGCAGCACAGACACTCCCACACCAACCTTCATATTTCTCCATCATCCACTCTGTGCTAAGTGCTGCCCACCAGGTTCAGACTGATTTAGGTCCTGAAATCACTCCCTGGAGATACAAAGAGAGCATTCCAAGGGGAGGGGAACACAGAAGGGCTTGAACTGCTGCTCATCCCCACCCCATCCTTCATCCTCCCATCACAGGAGAGGGAATTCTGCAACAGAGGGAAGGCCAAGGGACAGAAAACATCCGGTTTCATGGCTTTAGGACAAAACACAAAGCACTTGCTCCTGAGCAGGAGGAGGTCCTGTACTGGAGACATAGGCACCACGGGACTGCTCAAACCAACACAAAAGGAAACTGCACCTGACGGCAGGAGGAGCAGTAAAATCCACACCCATTAGAAAAATCTTGGTGATGCAGACCAGGCACAGCTCTTCACGGGAGAGCCACCTGCTGCTTCCTTGGAGGCCAAGGGCCTCTCACTTCTCTCTGTCTCCAAATTGTCATTGAGGGTGAGCACCTTGACCTGTCTTATGGCTAGAGACCAGTTGTGGCCACTGCAGCCCCAGTGGAAGGTAGAAGACATGTCAAAAAACATTTGGTATCAAGAAGTGTACAGGTGCTTCCCTCTACTCTTTGCAATGATCCACAAGCTGGCCAGGGACACACATCTGGCAGGCAGCCTCTCCTGCCCATCTGTCCCAGCCAGCCTACGGGTTTCACACGCTGAGGAGTAAAATCCTTTGTGGAGCTTGAGCTCCAGGCCACAGCAGAGAAGTGAGCTAGTTTCCTTGGGCTACAGGACCTGCCTTGACACCCTGTGCAACCCTCAAGCTGCTGTCAGAGCATACCATTGGTCTCTCCTGCCACCATGGCTGGAGTTTTCATTTTGCAGGTCAGAGCACAAGCCCAAAACTCCAGTACTTAAACAGCCTCCCCAAAGCTCTGGTTTGCCCCAGATGCAGTGGCACCTCGTAAGAATTAAAGCTTCAGCAGAGTTATTCTTCCTTTGAAGGGGCTGAGCACTTAGGAAGAAGTTGCAGAAGAAAAACAAAACCTGGCAGTCTTCATCGCCTCTCCTTCCAAAATGTGCTGCATGCATCCACAGCTGCATCCAAACCACAGCTGCTGGAAGGCAGGCAGGTGTGGGAGGCAGCTTGGTGCCAGCAGAACGGTCCCTGCCGAGGGGACACAAGGTGCCCTAGCAGGGAGCAGAGACATGGCACAGCTCGGTGCTGGCGTCGCACCTGCACAGCCTTAGGCTGCACCAATCCCAGGACACGTGGTCAGGTCTGTTGCTGGATCAGGACCAGGACTGGGACCGATACTAGCACCACTGCACCTGACAGTGACTGCACCCCACCTCAACATGCTCACTACTAGACTTTGTCCCCAACAGACAGGATTTACATGGGAAAACTTCCATTTTATCAATATCCTAGGGAGGAAATATTTCACAGTTGCTTAGATGAAGGCATTACACAACAACCTGCCAGTTCAGCAACAAATGATGACCATGGCTGGGATGCATCCTGCCTACCTTCCAGCCTGGGTGCTCCCCCATGGCAGCATGTTGGGCTCAGCCCCAAGGAGGCAGCCTGATGCCTTCCCATTGCCCCAAGGCGATGCCCCTAGTGTCAGGGAGGATTTGTGCAGGCACACTGCAAGCACGGCTCGATGAGCATCACCACGGACATCCCACCTGTACAGGTTCTCACCTAAGGGGGCAGCAGGACTCGCGCAAGGTCATCCCCAGATGCACCAACCACACCCTCCCAGGAGTGTAAATCTCTGCAGGCAGGTACCCAAAGTCACAGATTTACTTTCTCCTCATCTTCTTGGGACACACCAAGCTAAGACAAATGATGCCAGCTGAAGCAGACCTGAGCTTCATCCTCTTCTGAGAGTGTGTGCACGTACCAAGCCATACAGGATTTGCCCACAATGGCACTTAAAGCAGCTAAGAGCCTCCCAGAATGAATGAAACTCTAAAATCAGGCCTGGGCTGTTTGTGTTTTTTTAAGGGGGGTGCATACAAACAAAAGGAAAGGATGGAGATGGAAACCCTGAGTCTCCTGCCTGCTCAATGGGTCCCAGCACCTCTTAGCACCAGCTGCTGATTGAAACCCTGGTCAGTGACTAGAAAGCTGAACATGGCTCCACAGACCTGTAAGACCCCCACACCTCTTGGCAGCTGCTGAACAGAAGTAAACTGGACCTAAGCAGGACGACATTTCCCAATGCCAACAAAGCTGCACCCTGGCTGAAGAGGATCGTGCTCTTAAGCTGCAGGAATGAGATGAAGAAATTGTACCTGCCAAAATGAGGTAGGGTGAGAGCCCAGAGCCCTGGAGAAGCAGCATACATCAGGTGCTCTCCCTGGGCCAAAGCAAGTAATGTCACGTCAACGATATCCCTGATCTCCCTGCTAAGGACACAGCAGCACCAGCTGCCCTGTCATCCTGCAATTACTGACAAAGGTCTTGATTTATCTAGCTGGCTGCCCAGATGCTTCAGGACTGAGATTTACTCTTCACTGCCTCCTATGTCACCACTACTAACTTCAGGGATTTCTCCCAGCATTCCCACGAAGCCCTTGCAGCCAGGGGCCCAGCACAGCAGCTGCTGCCTCAGACAGCTGATGCCAAGGAAAGCAGTCTGGGAATAGGAGGCTCCACAATCAGAAGCTGTTTTAGAAAAGCCACATCACCACATAAACCCAGCAACTGCTCCAGTACCTTGGGAGCAACCCCCAACCTGCAACACTGTGCAAGGAGCAGGACTCAGCAGTGACTGATCTTCGTCATTTCTGTACACAGATCATCCTGGGCTCAGAGACACGGCTCCAGGCATCACACAGACATAAACACACTGAAGTGCAGCACAGTTTCCCTGTACAGGAGGGCAAAAGAACAACCATTCTTGTGCCATCTTCACTGAAGGGAAGAGAGAGCCCATAGCAGCCAGAACAGAACAAAGCAAATAGCTGACTCCCAAGGCTCATTTGCATCACACACAGGGATGGTTTTTTGCTGCAGAAAGGAACACTGAGTAATGACAAGAAAACATTTACAGAGATTTCTGAACAGTGTCAGAGGGTGAAGAGGGGGAAGACAGTAACGGAAAAGAAACTTCCAGAACCAGCAAAGAGAAACCCATCAGCCAGGTCCTCAGGACCAAATGGCCACCACAGTGAGAGCACACAGGGTTGGGGACTTAAGGACCCCTCAAGACACCCACCTCTGATCTAAAATAGCTCCACCAGACCATCAAAAAAACATGATAACTTTAGCTTTTCTAAAGGCAGCACATGAGCTGGCAGTGGTCAGGAACAGGAGCAGACTGAGGCTGTAATTACAGGGTGGAGAACCTGCACCGCTAGGCCGTGCACAGCTGGGCAGAGACATCCCAGGTGCCAGCAGAGGATGCCCTACAAACGGCCAGACCACAGAGCATAATGCTTTCAAGCACCACTCAGCAAAGCTAGCTCCTAGAAGTGTGACATTAGGAAACTAATGGCCCTCTATCTCTGTTCATTTAAAGGGCTGCCAGTCATTTATGAGCTGAAAAGCAGGGTCCCTTGAAAACTCATGCACAACACAGCCACGGACAGCAAGGGACCAAGTAATTTCTCAGATAGCAGAGTCCACAAAACACTGTGGGCTAAAAGCACAAAACAAATATAACAGTGTTTCATCACAACTTTTTTAGGCTGACTCATTGTTCAGCAAATCTCTCCAGCTGCAGCTGTCTCTGCCAACTCCGTTGAAAAAAATAATGAAGGAACAAATGCAGCGAAGCTCTTGAGAGTATTAGCTGTCCAAACTTGTTATGTGTGACTCAAGTTAACTACTACAATGCCAAGCTGGCAGAAGAATTTGGTTGCAAGTCAAAGGAAAGATTAGGAGCAGGCTGGCAGCAAGTCAAAGGAATAACTGTCTGCAAACAAACAATTCTCTCCCATCCTGTGAGCTGCCATCAGGAATCTCATCCCAACAGGACTCTGTGCAGAGGAGCCACTTCAGTGTCATCATTTTCTCCAGCCCAAAGCACACCAGTTTCCTCTGGCAAACAAGGAGAGAGTAACTAAATAGCTGAAAACCTCAGGCACAAAGTTCATAAGCTCTTTATAAAACAATAAGCAGGAAAAATAATAGCTCATGGAAAAGAGGTCCTCCCATTTGTTTTGCCCACAGGAATTGCTGAACGACAAGCACATCAGACACAACAGAGTCAGGATGTTGCAAAGCCAATGCACTGGACCCACAGCATCGGTCCCTCCTGCAGCCCCAGAGCCTCCCCTCCTGCACACCTGCCCCACAGGGAAGCACATGGGTCCCTGCTCTATGCACAGCTCTAGCTCTGGAAAGCTCACCTGTCCCTGAGTGAATTCTCAGTTTGAGGTGAAAAACACAGCCCATGTTTGACTATTTTATCTTGTTTTTTATTCTGATGTGATAAACCATGAAAAAAGCTTCCTCCAAAAGGAAAGGCATGCTTAATTGTTGCCCCAAACTGACATTCTTTTCCTGATTGTCTCTACAGCATTACAGTGGGAGTAGGAGTCAGCCTGTGAGCTGTATTTTAGCCTCTGCTTTGTCTGCTACACACTTGTATCTGCAAGACCAGCAGTGACTACAGTACCATCTTGACCTCCAAGTAAACCAAAGTACTAGTTATCTATAGTTCCAGTGCTTTGTCATTAACAAGCTCTGGCTTGATTTAATGAGAAACAAAGACCGAGGTGCTTGACCTTGCCTTAAAATGCAGTCACAGCTTTTTTAAAACTGAACATCTCTTCAATTTTGCAGATGTAAGACTTCACAAAACAAAGCGCAATTCCTTAAAGCTCCAAATCTGCCTTTGCTCTCACCGTGTCATAGAAACAAAGGTGGGATGAACCAGGGAAGACCTCACTGTGGTCTTCAACACACTCACCAGAGGAAGCAGAGGGGCAGGCACCAATCTCTACTCTCTTGTGACCAGTGACAGGACTTGAGGAAACAGCATGAAGCTGACTCGGAGGAGGTTTAGGTTGGATATCAGAAAAAAGCTTTTCACCCAATAGGTGGCTGAGCACTCAAACAGGCTCCCCAGGGTACTGGTCACAGCCTCAAGTCTGTCTCAGCTCAAGAAGCATTTGGACAACGCTCTCAGGCACAGGGTAGGATACCTGGTCCCATGCAGGGCCAGGAGGTTGTAGACTCGGTCATCCCGATGGGTCCCATCCAACTCAACATACTCCACGATTCCCAAGAGTCCACGAGAAGGCAGTTCATGGCAAATAGCTGTCAGTCACCGAAGGCTCTCAGCTGTTTCTTGGAGATGCTCAGGAAAAACCAGCTGGGCTCCAGAAGGAGGTAGTCCTGCATGGCATATGCTGCCTCCCCAGGAACACTCAGCCCTTGGCAGCACCTCTGGAGGTACTACCTTGAACAGACCCTCCCAAGAAATGGGGAGAGTAGCAATAAAAGAAGGATGCAGTCACTCACTGTGGACATCACAATTACTCCTTGCTTTACTTACTTGCTTTAAACAAATCTTCTGCAGGGCATATGCTCATTTCTTCAGCCTCTCCAAGGAGGTTTGTAGGATAAAGAATTCCCTGTTTTCACTGTGTCTTTTCCTCTCAGTTAATGACAGTAGGCCATCAATCCAGCAGGTCAGGGAGATCAGGGAAAGTGCAATATCAAAGACAGTGACAGCCGAAGCTGCAAGTTTCAAGACTGCCAAAAATCTTTCAAGTTGGTGAGGAAAGGCAGAGCAGGTTTTACAGTTAATAGCTACACTTCAGCAGAAGAAAAGTGAACTCCCTGAATGGCAGGAGACTGGTCTGGCAAAACAACTCCTTCCTCTGGAGGGATGAAACTGGAGAACTGCAGCTGTGACTTGTGTACACCCAGAACCAGAGCTGGGGACAGACTCATGACCCTAGTTTGAACCCACTGCAGCCCCTCACAGATGCTCAGGCTCAAGTGGAACCACCCTCTTAAGTAAAAGTCCAGGTTTTACCTTTTCCACGGCTCTTTAAAAGGAGCCAAAACACCACACTGGCGATGGTATTTTTGACACAGTTCCAACTCAAAGCAGATGCATGCAGGCATGCTAATGCACTCTGGGGTTTTAAACACAGCTAAATTCAACTAGTGCCAAGAACAGTTGAGCTGCAATTTTATAGACCCAGGGTTTACCTTGTTTAAATAACCAGGACATAAGTAAAGAAATCATGTAGACCAGAGCCTGGCCCAGATCATGTCTGATTTGCACTAGGTTCTCCCCTTGACCAAGTCAGTCTGAAATAAACACTTAAGCTACTTTGCATAGCTGAAGGAGTAAATATGTGTCATCTGTTTGTCCTGGTTTAAAGGAAAGGGGAGAAGGAAAAACAAGAAAGGAATTAAAAAGAAAATTGAGACTTGACTTTCTGATAAATGGCACAAAAGAGACATCTCAGCTCAGTGGGTGGCTGCAGAGCTGGCAGCACTAAACAGGATCTCCAGAACAAAAAAAATTCAGGAAATCCGCAGTGTCACTTCTCCCCACAATTGATTTAGAATGCGCTTATTCCTTGCACTTGGTACATGAGGAAGAAGCAGCTTCCTGGCTATGATGTGGGGAAACACAGTTATTAATAGCATCACAATGAGCAAGTATCAGAAGTTATGTTGCAGCCCTGGAAGATCTTGACTGGTTCATGAAAGTATGTGTTGCCATGGCAGTAATTGCTATACATGGTAACAGTGAACACTGGGGTGAGAACAAGACACTTCTTGATTTGGTGCCCAAAACAAGTTCCTTTTGTTTTCTCCAACCAAAACCCACACATTTATTAGCTTGTGTTCAGTCCAAAACTGAGCTTTTTACTTCCAGCAGTGGCAAGGAAGATAACAAAAAAGAGACAAATTCAGGAAGACATCAAAGCAGGCACCACGCTCTGTCCTTCAGTAATGGCACGGTTGATGGATTGGGGCAGAAACCTGGACCACATTCAACTTTGCTTTTTATTTGATATCCATCTGGCCAGTCTTCATCTGCCAAATACTACGTACCCAATACATTGTATTTACTACTGATAAAAAAAAAAATAAGAGCAACAAACTGTAGAGGCACTTAAAGCTAGGCTTCTTCCAAGATGGGATGACCTGACATTCAATACCCAACATGGCAGCAGACCACAATGATGTGCTATTCTGTCCTTTGTTTCCTTCTTTGCAGTTCCCAGCCTCCTCTTCTCTTCTCTTCCTGTAGCACTGCCAAGCACCGAGCACACACAGAGTGCTGATACTTTCCAGAACCACCTGTTACCCTCAACTCATTCCTGAATTTCAGTGCCCATGATTTCTTCCCTCATTTGCTCTTCCCCGCACTTTCATCCCCATTTCTAGATCAGGTGCAAACACGGTGAGCAGCAGAGATTCCAGCCTGGCTCCCCCAGGGCTTCCCTCCTCTGTAAAGTCTGACCATCTGCTCCTTATCTTTGCAGTCCAATCTTTTAACCATTTATTCACCCATGATGGACTTTTCCTGTGCTGAAACGTTTCAGTGAGGTCCACTAGACCACTCCACTCGATCACCCCTGCCATGTACTTGGAAACACCTTCCAAGTACCAGTGGAGTCACATAGCTCAGTTTTGATCTACAAAAGCCATATTGGCTCTTCCCCAACATGTCACACCCATTTATGTTCCCACTTATTATTGGTTTCTGGAAACTTTGAAGAGCATAAGACATGCACCTTTGGTAAAACCAAGTGCCCCTTCCATTCTGCCTACACGTGAGACACTCAAAGAGGTTTGTTAAGCAAAACATGTAAGCCTCGTCATGCCCTTTCTCCATCTTCTCCCTCATTGCTCGAGAATCCACATGTGTATTACAGATGCTAAAGGCAGATGGCTAGCTGTTCTTCCTAGTAACTTTTTCAGACTGGCTGTCTATAAGTTTACCCAAATACTTTTTCAACTAGTTGATGCCTTTTGCATCCACGACCCCCAAGAACACTGAAATCAGAAGTTCATCACAGATTGTGTAAAATAAATGACCTTCCTCCTATCTGCAATAAACCAATCTCCTTTAGGTTTCACCAAGTGCCCATAGTTCAAGGGCTACAAGACTTGGTAGAAAAAATTCAGCTCATCCATAAAAAGAGGAAACACTGTCCCCATCTTTTAAAAGGGTAGAAAGGAAGACCCTGGGAACTACCAGCCTGTCAGCCTCACCCCTGTGCCTGGGAAGATGATGGAACAGACCCTCCTGGAAGCTCTGCTAAGGTCATGCAGGTGATTCAGGACAGCCAGCGTGGCTTCAGCAAGGGCAAGTCCTCCCTGACCAACCCAGTGGCCTTGTACAATGACATAGCTCAGTAGACAAGGGAGGGGACACAGATGTCATTTATCTGGACTTCCGTAAAGCCTTTGACACAGATCCCCACAACATCCTTCTCTCTAAATTGGAGAGAGATGAATTTGATGAGTGGACTGTTAGACGGGTAAGAAAGTGGTTGGACAGTCACATCCAGAGAGCAGTGCTCAATGGCTCAGAGTCCCAATGGACATCAGTGACAAGTGGGGTCCCTCAGGGGTCCATACTGGGACCGGTGTTATTTAATATCTTCATTAGTGCATGAGGGGAACAAGCGTACCCTCAGCAAGTTTGCAGATGACACACCTGAAGGACAGGGCCATCCAGAGGGACCTGGACAAGCTTGAGAAGTGGCCCACAGGAATCTCATGAGGTTTAACAAGGGCAGATGCTGCTGCTGCACCTGGGCTGGATATCAGTCCCGGTATCGATCCAGACTGGGGCAGGAACAGATGGAGAGCAGCCCTGATGAGAAGGATTTGGGGGTGCTGGTGGATGAGAGGCTGCACATGCCCAGCCATGTGTGCTGGCACCCAGAAACCAACCATGTCCTGGGCTGCATCAAAAGAAGAGTGGGCAGCAGGTCAAGGGAGGGGGTTCTGGTCCCCTCAGGTGAGGCCCCACCTGCAGTGCTGCATCCAGCTCTGGAGTCCTCAGCGCCAGACAGACACGGACCTGGGGGTGCCAGCCCAGAGGAGGCCTCCACGTTGATGGGAGGGATGGAGCACCTCTCTTGAGGAAAGGCTGAGAGAATTGGGTCTGTTCAGCCTGGAAAAGAGGAGGCTTAGGGGTGACATAATTGCAGCCTTCCAGTTCCTAAGCGGGGCTTACAAGCAAGAAGGACAGGACAAAGAAGAACGGATTCAAACTGAAGGTAGGTTTAGATTAGACATTAGGAGGAAATTCTTTGCTGTGAGGATGCAGAGGCACTGGAATGGGTTTGCCCAGAATAATTGTGGATGCCCCTTCCCTGAGCTGTTCAAGGCCAGGCTGAATGGAGCTCTGAGCTAGTGAAAGATCTCCCTGTCCATGGCAGGGGGTTAGAAGTAGGTAATCTTTAAGATCCCTTCCAACCCAAACCATTCTCTGATTCTATTACCTTCATGACTTTGGGTACCTTGATCTTGCTATGCAAGACTTTTCCAAACCAAGGAGTCAAATTTTATGCTCTCTCCTCATAAGGCAGCTGCTCTGTCCCTTAGTAATTTTAATTATCTTCACTGCAGTGTCTCTAACACCACTGTCCTTCTCACAATGCAGAAATCAGAACAGCATGCAGTCTCCAAGACATGAAAAAAGTGTTAAATAGGGTCAAATTGATGCCCTCTGCTTCAATATTAACTCCCTTGCTGATGGTGACCAAAACTGATTGGTTTCTTTGGCTAACACCACAGACAGAACTGATGATTTCAGAAAACTGTCAATGACTCCAAGCTCCTTCTCAAGCTATAACAACTAGATCCAGGCTGAGTATTGAACAGGTCCAGTACAGGTAATTTTTCCCTGTTCACCATGTTTTCCTACACTGAAGCTTATCTGTCACGTATCAGTCCACTTCCTCAATTCTGTGAGGTTCTTCTGGATTTCCTCACCTTCAGTGAGCTATTCAACCCACTGAAGAAACTGAGGATCCTCTGCAAACCTGGGAATGTCACTGCACCCCTCCATACCTGAGGTTACCCTAAGGTGCAAAACATTCCCAGCACCAGTTTCTCGGGCCTTGCTGCTGACTTCTCCAGGCTGAAAAATGACCAGTAAGCCTTTGCAGAAGGCGTAAAATCAAATAAGGCGTAAAATCAAATAAGGTGGGCTGGATTAAGACTTTCGACTAAGACTTAAGACCCTTTGCAGTCTATGCCTTCACCAGCTCTTGGTCCATAACACGACCCTTCCTCCATGCCCACAGTGACTCTCTCTTAAAAGCCTTTGGCAGACAAACTTGCCAAAGGCTGTCTGAAAACAGAGATACATGAAGCCTAGTGGTCCTGCTCCCAGCAGGCCCATCAGCCTCCAGCAGGTCCGTGAGGCAGAGGCAGGGCTTGCCTTCACTGCTAACACTGCTCCAAGCAGCTGTCCTTCAGCAAGCTTGTTCTTCATTGCAGAGACTTGGGCACAGGGGTCAGACCCAACAGTCCATGGAATCCTGAACACTCATCCCAGCCCTTCCCTATCAGCGCACCTGGACAAATACTGAGCCACTTCCCCAATTTCCTCAAGACTCTCCACTTTTAAAAATGCTATTGCATTTGCTACCACCAATTTATGTGATACCAAGGGCACTTTAGCAGCAGGATACACATGAAAGTATCTCAGCAATTTCAGATTTAAGATCCTTTGGCATTCTTGAGTAAACGCTATCTGTTCCTTAGTTTCTTATCAGTTCCTCTATTTGCTCTAAAGCTATTTCTACTGATGTTCAGTGCAAGACAACTTCTCCGACCGTTCTTCTGTAGCTAGCTTGTAGTTTGCAAAGCTCCTCCACAGAAGTCAAGACGGCTAAAAATTATTTAGATTTTTTTGTGATAGCTTTATCTCTGTGCCTCTCACACTTTGATCTCTTCTGCTGCCAGTTTACAAAAGGCTTCTGATGCTTTTGAAAGTTAATCATATTTGGCAAATTCACTCCTCAAAAGTCTTAATCCAGCCCACCTTATTAGATTTTACATGTATTCTGCTGAAATAGATAGTATTTTTGGTCTTCTTGCTTGGATACAGCTTCCCCTTTTTGGTAAACCTTCTCATTCCACTGTCCTTCCTTCCCCTGCACATTTCCCTTTTTTTGTGTCTTTTTTTAAAAGGCCAAACAAAAAAAGTCTGATCTGTTCTTGGTGAAGGTATCCATTCCTTCTGAGCTGGTAATGTCATCACTAAATAATTTCCATGCCATCTCTGTTCCTATCAGCTCCTCTTTAGCCAAGGAACAGATCTCAGGGCTCTTATAGGACAGCAGACAGTCCCTTTTTAGCAGACTCAGGAGTAAACACCAGCTCTGGGGCCAGGCAGACAAGTCTCATTTATTTTCTTTTTATGCTGCCAGTCATAAAGATCCATCATAACCCCAGGCTTCACATTATTATGACTATTCAGCACATATGTACTGAGTTTTCACAGATAACTGCATATTCACAGTTTCCGGACGCCCAAAACTAGATGTTTTTCCAGCTGGAAACATGTTACACAAACAAAGCACCTCCTGAGGCACCCACCAGGTGAGAGGTAGAGGGGTCAAGGCTTCTCCTTCCAGGGAGGAATACAGAATGACACCAAAGGGCAGCCAAGATTCCAGGAGAGCAGCACCCTGCAACAGCATTTCCCTTCCAAGGATCTGCCACAGCTTGGACCTTCTCCCTTGTTTATTTTCAGCGCTACTGACCACAGAGCTGTAGCCAAGGTTGAGGCCAGCAGGACCTTGGCAGGAGACGTGCAAGAGACAAAAAGCTGGGCCCAATGGCTAACAAACTGCAAAACAAGTTTAGTCAGCAACAGGTTTTAATCTAAAAAATAAAAGCATCACGGGTCAATCCTTGCCAGAAGCACAGTAAAAATGAGGATTGCATCTCTCAGCTGTTCATTCCTTTTCTCATCTTCTCTCACAGCTTAGCAGGTGTGAAGTCCAAAGATGAAGCCCAATACTGTCCTGCCTCCTGAGCAGCACAGAGAGCTCTGCTGCCACAGAGCTGCACCCAAGAAGCAGCTGGCTGAATGCCCCTGCAGCAGCACCCAGGTTTCACAGCCAGCCACCCCAATATTGCTTTCTGTCCATGGGCCCACACACTGCCTGTCCCAATGGCAGGCTGCACTTCCCAGAGGGCCAACAGAGCAGCCCAAGCTCTATCAGACACATCTCACTGTTAAAGCTCTTTATGCCACAGTTCACATCTGCCTTTCCAGGGCAAACAGCCACACCATTCAGGTGGGTTTACAGATACAGACCTATAGGCAAAGCAGTACAGGCTCCTACTGTAAGAACAGACCCAAAATGATAATTTCTGGGGAATACTGTTAATTCATCTAAAGTCCCTCAAATTTCTGCAGTCCATAAAACCTCTGAGTTTAAGCCAGGTCCAGCTGGAATTTGAAGGGCAAGAAAGCTGCACTGCTAGCAGCTCCAGGACAAATTTGTCTTTGTCTAACCACCCGCATGCTCTTGCTTGAAGAAATGGCTACTGTTGCGAACACGGAGGCTTGAGCTAGCCAATAGGAATTAACTGCATGCCCTCCTCTGCTTGTGCCAAGGGCCCACCAGGCGCTGTTCCTGGGGGCCCAACTACACTTCGGAGTTGGTGCCACATGCCCTGGCAAGACCAGGGTAACAGAGCCCTCTGGGCCAGCTGCACCCTCTATTTTATTTCTCATCCAGAGTACAAGATGTACATTGTAGCAGGAGACACACTAAAATAGAAAACTTCTCTCCTCCCCAATGAGACTCCACAGTGGCTCAAAATCAACACCTTTTGAGCTCAGCTCACTATCGGAGCCATCCAGGCCAGGACACAACAACTACTGGAAGATGTTCATTTTTGCATTTCGAGCTGAAGTCTGGGTAGTTTCACTGAGCCATTTGGTGATCACCATGCTGTTCACTCTTTCCCATCTTAAGTCTTTGCTTCCTGCTCCAGGGAGAGTGGGATGGACAAAGCAGCCCAAGGTGTAACTTCCCTGTAGCCCTGCAGCAAGTACAACTTCGCCAAACATCGGGTTACCAAAAAGCTTTGCCCCATGCACAGACAGCTCTCACAGCTCAGCAGCAGCTTTGCTATCTAAAGAGAAAACAGTGAGTGATTTCATCCCTCCAAGACCAAATAAAGTTTAAGCATACAAGTGCTCAGTTCTTAGAGCACTGGATGGCTGATGGGGAGGTGTCATTGGCCATCAAGAGGCCAGCTTCCTAGGGAAGAGTTATGCGGAGCCAGAGAGGCTGAAGTCACTGACATGCCCCTCACTGCCAAACTCATACAGCCCTCCCGGTTTCAAGAACAAGCTCAACCCAAAGAAGTGTCCCCACTAAAGGAAGTTCTGCCTACAGTATCTCTCTGCTAGCCTTCCTCTTGTAGCAGGGTTTAGAATTCAAAGCCAAAGTCCCTTCAAGAGCATTACATTCAAAGCCGGCTCAACAGACCACGGGAGAGGGAACAGGATGATAACATCATGGCACAACGGCACACTAAAAGCCGAGGGAATGATTCAGTGATATGTTCTCCATGACCCTCTCCCACTCCTTCCCCATCCCCAGCACTCATCACCTGAGGCCAGTAGAGCTCCTCAAATCCCTCACAGAGATAACTCAGCCTGCTAACTAACAACAGATGGTATTCTCTCGCTTTAGTGAACTCAACCACTCTGGTGATAGGATGCAGAACCAGAAAAGAAAAAAAAATTGTGGCAGTGCACAGCTTCACCTCCAGATCATCACTGTCTTTCTTATTTTTTTTTGCTTACTGCCATCCCAAAACAGACTTCTGCTTTGGAAGTCTCCAGAATCTTAAACCTGTGTTTTAGAGTAATTTCAAATTATAGCTTTAGTGAATTTAGGCTGGATTGTCATACCACCACCAGGCATTTCCTCAGCAGCTTCTAAACCCTCTGTACAAAAAGGAGTATATTTGCTTTTCACCGTCATTTTCAGAGATTTTAAAACTAATTTAATGAAAATTAGAGTAGATTACTTCAGGGGCAAGCTCCCTAAGGAGTTTCCAAGCCAAAACAATTCACCAGCCATTTTTACTCTAACTCAGGCTCAGATAAAAGCCCAAGGGTTGCACCAACTCAAGCACAAAGTTGTCCTCTAAGCCTCAATGCTACTTCCTTCACACTCTTTTCAGTATGCTGATTAAATACAACTCAGCCATATCCCACCCAGACTATTCATTGTATTACAAGGGCATAAGTTGCTAAGATAATATACCTCCACCTTACGACATGCTAAGCATCTGTCCTCAGGCCTACATTAAATGCTCCTCATGCTGGCTGCACTCCAGGCTCTGTGGAGCCTCAGCTCACAGCCATTTCCCAACTCTCTTTGCTTCACTTCATGTCCATCGATGATGATCAAGATTTCATAAAACACTTGGAGCTTCTCCTCTCACCCTAGCTTAGAGTAATACTTGGAAGGTCTAATAAAAAAAAAAAATCCCACACATAACTATGGGATCTAGGGAGCCAAGAAGAGCTAAACAATGTGGCTGATACACAGCTGGATAGCTGTAGATATCAAAAGACTATCAAAGAACTACAATGTACACAAGGAAGAAATGCAGGACCAGAAGAGGACCAAATATGGCATTTATCACATTACAGCAACAGCTGAACCTTGGGTTACTATTTAAACACCTATGTGGAAGACTCAGTGCCTAGATTACAGTGTGACCACCCGCAGTTTACTCCATGTCTGGAAACAACCCTGCACTTGGTATTTCCCACGTGGCACCAACAGCATACAGGGGACACGCCTAGAGCAGATAAGACTATGTGGCAGGGTACAACTCTGCCAGCAGAGGAGCAGGGGGGTGAGAAGCAGGTGCTGGAGCAGGTGAAGTGGCCAGGACCAGCAGGCAGGTTGGGGTTCCAACAATATGTGAGTCAGCCCTGCACTCCAGCCAGTGCAGAGAAACCTTTCCAGGCAAGACTACCTAGCACAGCTCATCCACTGCATTCTCTGGGCCTGTATTTAATTATTCAGCTAGAAAGTCTCGTGTCAGTTTTTCTCTGACTTTCCTTTGTGATGGAAAATATTTTACACCAATTCATCCTTCTAACCTGAGCCCTGGCTGCTTATACACAACACATTGCACTGTCTCAGAGTCAGAAAAACCCAAGACAGCTGAACTCCATGTGGTTAAAGGAGATTTGCTGAGCTCAATCTCAGCTCATCAGGCAGCATTGTGCAGGGATTTTCTTGGTATCACTAGTGGTGGAGACAGTAAGCCTCTTTGTTTATTTTTTCCCAGATGAATGACACAAGCAAAAGCGAACAGAAAAAATAGACCTACAGAACAAAGAGACTATCCCTGCTACAGTGCACCTGGCCCTGGGCCACAAGTTCATGATGTCCATGATGACAGAAAATCCCACTACATTGAGTCTTTCCTGCCTCTTTAACAGGTTTCCAGGCAAAAAGCAGCAACCTTGTTTGCCCAGGCAGGAAACAGCCCCATCTGTCACAGCAAAGTGCCTTATGGCAGTGTCCCACAGCTGCAAAGTTACACACACAAGTGAACCCAGCACAAGTTTGTGTGGGGGACCCTTCCTGCTTGGCTTGTTTGGTTTTGGTAGATCATCAACCCTGCAGCTAAGAAAAAGGTTGGTTTAGAGAGACCCAGGACTGCTCTGCTTCAAGTTGAGACAGGAACACACAGCAAGTCTGCGGAGCACAGGGTGCTCCCTGTTCATCTTCACTTCATCCATGTCAAAGCACTTGCCACTGAGGAAGGCAACGTGCAGCAAGAGCTTGGCTCAGGGAGCTGGGCATAAGCAGAATACAAGAGGGGTAAGAAAATACACTCTCCTTGTAGAACCAGACCTCTATTTGCCTCTGGTGGTTGATGAAGATCTCAGCAAATAATTTTATTAAGACCTCTTTGTTTCAGAAGTTCTAGCATTCTGCAGCATAGAGCCCTTGCTGGAATTTCATACAAGACCTAAAGTACAAAGAGACAAAAGGGCCTGAAAAAAAAATTAACTCAGCATCTCCAGCACTTTGGTCTTTCAGTGTGGTTTTTTTTCAGGAAGAATTTTCTAAAGCTGATATTGTCCAACTCAAGACCCTTCTTTTTGCCTGAAGCATGTAACAGGGGGAGGCCACATCTCCTTGCCATGCCAACACTCGCCTGGCAATCACAGAGTCCTTTCTCTCTCCCATGCTTTGCTGCAAGCAAACAATCTGGATCTCCAGCATCCTCATTTTAAGTTTTCCAAATATCTCTTGGCTGTGTGAGTTGCATAACCAGAAAATGGTAGCTGACAATGCACAAAGGAAAAAGCTTGGGAGAGTAGCTGGAAGATAGTTGACACCAGCTACACTGCAATTTACTGGGCTACACTCCACTGGAAATATAAAACACTTAATCCTTACAGCAGTAACCTCAAACTCTTGGAACAGTAATTAGGATGAGAGAATATATGCCAAATAATGATATTTCCATTATCCCATGAGACAAAGACCAAGTGCAAAAGAATTTTCTCTTGACCTACAGTGTCCCTTCCAGATGTATGAGCCAGATGGACCTCACGGCTGCTGCTTTAGTTAATACTTTCCTGCCACTCCAAGAACTGACTGCTTTAAGAAGCTGTCCAAAGTAGATTACTCTTCCTCATGAAAAGCATAAAACTCATCAAACAGACAGCTTGCTTCAATGGATAGTCACAACTGAGCTACTAAAAAGCACAAGAAATTATTTGTTCATTAAAGCTGTCTTTCCTACACGGGAACAGCCT
The DNA here is from genome assembly GCA_013398275.1 of Promerops cafer. Taxonomy (NCBI): domain Eukaryota; kingdom Metazoa; phylum Chordata; class Aves; order Passeriformes; family Nectariniidae; genus Promerops; species Promerops cafer. Next base: position 183,690 of record VZSE01008499.1, on the reverse strand, counting down.
TCCTTGGCAAAGGCAGGAATTAACATTAAATATGTAATAATGACAGCAGAACCCAGAAACTTTCTATGAATCCAGCTAAAACTAAATCCCAGTGCCTGTTCCAGAATTTCTTTTTATTACAAATAAGAGGCACTTCCTGAACAATATATTTGCATCTGCCTGGGGGACTTTTTATAGAAACACAAGCGTATACACGTCACAACAAGGCACAAATAACTCCACTCCACTTGGGAAGGACTGATGGAGCCTAAATGGAACATTTCAATTTCTGACCTATCTATTTGCTGAAAGCTTGCAAACATCTCCTCCTAATTGCATCATCCACTGAGAAAGCCATTTGGGGAGTACAGCAGGAACAGAAACATTGGAAAAGGAGACTACAGGAAGGAGGAAACACTCCTTTCCTTTGAACTTCTGATTAGCTTCCTTCAAAAGACTGGTGTGTCTGAAGGCGTTTCCCAAAGACCAGGCTTTATTTGCATACTCAAACACTGGAAGGCTTGACTGCCCTTTAGGAGCTAGCACTGGATCATGCTGGGCCTGCTGATGGAAGCAGCTTAACGAGGTTTTGGCAGTGATGGTAGAAAGGAAAACCACCTTGTCCTCTACAGCCCCTCTTCTGCTTCTGCCAGAAGAGCTACTGGAGGAAAACAAACTCCTGGCTTCCCTTAAAGCCAGTCACCTCTAAACCATTTCATTCCAGGGAACCTTCCCTGGTAAGCTTACCAGCCCAGCAGCATGTTTAGAGGAGTGGTGACAACAGGAGCAAGCGTATGGAGGTGGTCAGGCTTGCTGATAACCTCTCCTACCTGCACTTATTTCCACTGATTTTGCAGAGCTAGCAGAGACCTTTGCTATCCCAGTTTATTTACTGCCAAGTGAACTACCACAATCCAACCCATCCAGGAAAAAGCTCATTCAGCAGACAAGAGGGGCACCTGCTGAGGGGCACGGGCTTTTCCTGCAGTCAAAGTTAGCTACAGAGAAGATGTTTATTCATGGCCTTATTTAAGCCAGCTAAGAAGAGGCTAAACCAGACCAGGACCCATGGACCCAGTTCAGAGGATGTGGAGGGCTCTGCACTGCACAACAGTGAGAGGCTTGGATGCCCTGCCAAAACCAGAAGACCCCTCTGCTGCAAAGCCACAGCTGAGTTCAGACACACAGAGCCCATCGGCAGCTCCGGGGCAGGCTGACAAAGTGTCCAAGTTTTCATTCATTCCTAAATTAAAGTTGCTAAAAAACATGGAAACTGGTATTCATGCAAACACAAATTAAAGCCTGAATTATTTTGAATTAACTAAAACCAACAAACTATATAAAATAACTCAAGATTCAATAACAAAATCAAGAGTCCTCATTGTAATCACAACAAAATACATTAATCCCTCACATTTTGTATTAATCAAATTAAAACAGCCAGCCAGAACAGCAGGTTTCCTGCTGAACAAGCACACTTAATACCATTCCCAGCCCTTCCACCCAGCTAACACGACTTCAGCAACCTCAGTATTTCTGGGTAGGCTGGAAGATCTCCCTCTGCACCCATCCTGAGGCTGTTTAATTCAAACAGCCAAAAACATGCTGCTAAAACAGCAAGTCCAAACGGAAAAGCTTTCTTCTCCATAAGTAAAATGGCAACCAAGTAGTATCGTTACTAAAGCATTTACCCATCAGGAAATATATATATGACGTGTATGACTCCAAAAAAGAGGTAATTAATATGAATATTTGTATTTATTAAATGACACTGCCAGCGGAAAAACACAACCCACCCTCATGGGCCAAAAAGTCAGAATCCTACAACTGTTTATGTTTTGTTACCTTTAATTACATAAGTAATTCCATTAAAGCTGATTCTATGTATCTTAAAGCTCTTCCCACAGTCCCTCAACAATGCTAATAATTCTTTCTCCATGGCTCTAAGGGGAAAAAAATCCTTTGCTCCCTGGTTTACAAAACTTTACCTGTTTGCTATCAGGCAGTTACCCCAATACTGCGAAGGCAGCCCAAAAAGAATGGCAAAATGGATTTAAAAAATGCCTCAAAGCTCAGACACCAATACCATGAAATCCACAAGATTTTCTTACCCCATAGGCAGGTCACTACAGGAATTCCAGGCTCTCCTTTCATCTTTGCATCACACACTACATTTTTCTAGAAATCAAGTAAATCAGTTGAATGGGAGGCATTTTTTTTGTGTCCCTACAGCAGGGCAGCACTCGGTGAGTCCTGTTCTGCATGGCATATTACACGTGCATGTCTCATGAGAATTTCTGCTGCAAATCCAGTCAGGGTCAGACTGAAAGCAGACTTCTGCATCACAAGGATGACCATAAAATTCTCTCAGTTACAAAATGCACTGGACCTGTGCACTGAGATCTCACTGTAGCTTCTGCTCGCCCAGCTAAGGCCAAAATATCTGTTTCAGCTAGGCAAACCTGTTGTGAATACAGAAGGCATGTGAACGATCTGACCAAAATCATGGCTTCGAAATCTGCATTCTGATAATCTGCTGTGATCTTAGCATCCCTCCAAATAGCCTCCATCCAACTGATAGGAAGAGTTGTCTCATCAACCCAGCAGAAACCAAATTCAAAAGCACTAAAGAGACAGTGAGGGATACACAGGTAAAACACAGTGAAATCCAGCACAAGAAGCTCTGTACTCATCTACAGCAGCTAGTGGAACAATAGCCTCAAATCTACAAGATTTTGTCAGGTTTTAGAGTTTACCCCAAAATGAGCAACCTACAACCTCGATCTTCAAGCACCTTCGGCTGTCACAAGCCAGGAGGCAGAAGCAGCTGCTGGGAGTTGCTGCTGCTGGCAAGATGAGAGAATGCTGCTGTGCCCATCGTTTTTCTCTGTCTGAATTCTGGTATTCTAGGGCCACCCTCAATGGGATTTGCTATCCCTTCCCAAGATGCTCCTTACAGACTAACTCAAACCCTGGTCTGCAGCAGGAGACGCAGAAGGAAAAAGAAATAAAATAACTTCAAATACAAGAGAAATAAAAAATTATTCCAAACACCTTGCATCATCAATGAGGCACTGAGCAAAAGGCCAGGGCAGCTCTCCTCCAGCCAACGAGAACGTGAGAAGCCAGCTGAAATCTGGTACCCCTGGAGAGAGTCGCACTGCAGGAATTTTAAATTGTTCAAGTTTTTAATCTAGGATGAAAAAAAGCACTGGCAAACCAGCACAACAGCAACCGGCATCAGCAACAGTGAGGATGGTGCCTCTGCCAGGCTCTGCACTTTCCCCCTGGCAGAACCAAACTTAATTTAACCACTTCTGGCCGACGATCCCAGGCGTAGAGAGACTAGGATGAGTTCTCCTTCAATGGGGTTATTCATCGGAGCCGTAAAATCCGCCTGCGTTTGTCGGAAGCCGGATGCAGCCTGGGAAACTGGCCTGGCTACCTGGCCCTCCATTTTCACTGCCAACAGGTGATCCTGGCTCCCAACCGACTTCCAGGAGAGGACAGAACCCTCTCCTGGCCACAGGGCAACAGCCAAGCCCGATAGTATTTTCACTGTCATTCTGTAAAAGCGCTTATTTTTTAAACGAAATAGAGCAAGCTACGGAGGCACCCAGCCCAGTGCCAGCGAGCCCGGGCTGGAACGGGCACAAACCCATGGTGTGTTCCCGACGAGCCACCCGTCTTCGGAGGTGCGAGGGTACCCGACAGAGTGCGGCCGCAGCCTCTGGGGAGGCGCCGGGGCTAGGCGGGAGGGAGGACTCCGAGTCAGGGCCGGGCCGGCTCCGCTCAGCCTGGCTCACGGCCGCCCACTTTGCTCAGAAGCCGCAAAGAGCCCAGTCCCGGCCCCAGGCGGCGGCCCCGGGGGGAGCTAGAACGGTGCGAGAGAGAGTTCCCCTCACAAACAGCCCGGTGCGACGGGAGGCGGCCCGGGACCACCGCCCCGCAGGAGTCTGGCCGCCCGGCAAGACACGGCTCGGCTCCGCTCGGCCCGGCTGCATTTCGCCTGCCGCGTCGGCTTACCCGGCCCCGGGTCCACCCGAGCCGGGGGTGGCTCCCGGCCCCGGCCCAGGCCCAGGCCCACTGCCCCGGGGAGCGGCAACACCTCTCTCCCCTCTCCCGCCGCTCAACAGGTGTGTGGCGGCTGCACTCACCTCTCCGCCATGGCCGCTCTGCCCGCGAGCGGGGCAGGATGTGAAACCCGATCCCGGCCCCGCCCGGGGGCGGTGCGACCCGAGCCGGGACCCCCGGCCGCTCCCCGGGTCCCTCTGCCGGGGGCTGCTGTGCCTGGACGGGACGGGGCGGGACTGGCGAGGCAAGGCTGGCCGTAGAGGCGGAGCCGCGGGCCGAGGGCCGCCCCTGGCGGCGGGCGCGGCCATTCCGGAGTCTGAGCGAGTCTGCCGAGCCGTGGCGTCGCGGAGTGCGGGCCCGAGGGGTAGAAATGAGGGGAGTGGAAGCGGAGCTGGGACATCATTTTTGGAGCCGCTGAAGACTTATTTGAGCTACAGGTCAATGGCAAAAGTCAGCGGTGGTGACCCGTTTTGTGAGGAAAACCGTGGTCGGGCATGTCACATCCTCGCCTCGGGGACCCTTTGGCAGCGCTGTTGTTGTGGGCCCCTGAACCGTGTTCTCCCGAGTTGCCTCCCGCTGCCCTGGGCACATGGGGCTTTATTGGTTGTGCTCTGCCCTCTGGTAGTCCCACATCCTCCAAGAGTGTGGATGGAAAGCAGCAGGGGAGACTTGAACCAGTCTGGAGCACTGAGAGAGGGAAGTTCCTTTGCCAGTGCTAGATGTTGAGCTGTCCCTGCTTCCAGGTGGGAGGGTACAGACATTTGGGTCAGCCTGAGCTGCAAGGCTGTCATTCTCTGGGTTTGCCCAGGTGTTCTCTTTTTTGCCCCAGCAGCTTTGTCTGGGCAGATTTTGCTGACTTTCTGTTTCTTCTCTATCCTGAGCACACAGCAGACTGGTCAAAGCTGTGCAGGAACATCAGGTGTGTCTCCAGCAGGTGCACAGAGCCACCAGCAGCGTACAAACAGCATAGGTTCAGAAACCTCAAGAACGAGTAGCAGCCCTGCTCCTCGGCCAGCATGAGTAATCTGAATAAACAAGCTGTGCTCTAAAGGTCAGCCCTGCAGGATCAGCTTCTGTCAGCCACTGTTTTGGGGTATGTCATTTGGCATGGTGGCACAGAAGAGCTCCTGTATCTCAGTAATTGCTGCAATGTGGCACTGCTCCCAAGGAATCTTTTAGGGGGTCCTGTTACTCCAGAATAGAAATAATCCCATGTGGAGGCAAATCCTAGGGGCTGAGCTGCCCAGATTCCTTAGACCCTATAACTGGGGGCGCAAGACTTGACGGATACTTGGTGGATTTTGCCACTAACAGAGTGGCTTGGGGCCCATGTCACACCCGGGAGCAAATGTCTGCTACAGTAAGAAATGAGTCCTTTCAGCTTATTAATGACCCTATGCAAGCCAGTGGTCAGGGTCCCAGCCGGAGCAGCACTGCGCTCACTTCCAAATGGCATTTTGGCACTATTGAGAACTCGAGGGTAACTTAATCTGAAGACATTCCCATGAAAGTCCCACTGCATTTTTAAATAGCAAATAGAGAAACAGTGAGATCATGGCCGCTGCTCTTGTGGGCTGGTCACAGAGCTGCATGGTGCTTATGGGGTGGGGGGAGGGGAGGAGAGCCTGTCCCTGCAGCCGGGGGCCAGTGGCGAGTGGGGCCCCCACAGGGGCTGCGAAGCTGCTGGAGGTGCCTGAGGTGCTGTGGGAAATTAGGCAGGAGGAGTTGAGTTCTGTGGGACTGCAAAGCTCAGGGACTGAGGCACCGGCTAGCAGGGAAGGAAAGGAGGAGTTGAACTAGGTCTGAGTTGAAAACAAAAATTTGTTGGTGTAGCTCTACCATGATTAAATTGGCATCCGTCCTTGTGGAGATGCAGATATTGCTTACCTTTGCCAGTACGGGCTATACCTGTCCTCAGGGAAACAGTAATACTGGGAAAATGCTTATAGCAGCCTGATAGTCTCTGTTCAAGGGCTCCTGTAGACATAGACTTACTGTGTAAGAATTTCAATACCTTGATTGTCATTTCTGTGCTAGCAAGGTTCTTTGGACATGCTGAAAATAGATGCTGGGGACATGGGAGGTTTCAGAAGCCTCAGCTTTGGGGCCCCCCAAAATGAGTGACCTGACACAGTAAGTGGGAAGCTGGCTGCAGGAGGGACCAGACAAAATACCCATTTTTTTGCAACGTTCTCATTTTATTTTGCATATTTCAGGGTTTGATGATAATATGTAGGCTGTTTTCTACTTACACCTCTGGCAGCCTTGCTGAAGAACCTAAACATCATCACTTGGCTGCCGCAGCTCAAACTCTTGGGATGTTATTCTGCACTAAGAGATCCCGTCACCCTTCAGGCCAAAACAGGCAAACTGGAGGCTCTCAAGGACACAAAGGAGACACTGACATGACATCTCAGGCCAGTCCAACTCATGAGCTGGCAGCTCTGTGCTGATCTGCACAAAGTCACACCGCAGAAGGGCATCAAAATGCAGAGCAAGGAAGCCACCTTGAAGGCAGAACCTCCCCACGGGAGGAGGGTCACACACCTGCTGACGTCAAGGACACTCTTGGGAGCAGAGGTCCCCACTGCTGGAGAAGGAAAGCTGGGTGATAGGAGGTTCAATTATCCAGCACAACAGCTCTGGGGCCGTGCCTTGTACAAAGGTGCCAATGACACACTAGTGACTCAGGGAGGGGGAGAGTAATCCCAGAGGGGAAAAATGAAGCAGCTGAAGGAAAAGCTTCTTTTATGGGAACTTTTTCAGAGAGTTTCACAGCTGAGACAGTCAGGGGCTGAGGAAAACTTCTGCTAGTGGTACCTGGTGCAATAACACAAGGCAGTTCTCCTCCAGAGATACAGGTGGTCACTGTGACACACACTTGGGAGATGAAGCCCACCAGTCACAAGGCCTGTTATCAGTGCATCAAGAGTGGCAGCAGGAGGTGAATATGAAGTGACTTGAGAGCATGGAAAAGACATTGCAGCGTCTCTAGAACAGAGGGCCCGGCTCTTTTGCTAATAAAAGAAGAAATAGCCTGCATGAATTGTAAGGCTGTGAACACCAGACCACTGTAAGATGAGGTAAGAGATGTATGATTAGTGTTTCCAAGGCCAAATCATCTCGTTGTTGCCTGTTCTTGGCTGAAGGATATCCTGTATAATGGTCACTGCAGAACTGCAAAATGAGGCAGCTCCCTGAGATCATGCTCAAATTTTTCCTCAGATACTGCTCCCAAGTGGAAGTACCTGTATTTGGAGCTGTACACCCTTTCATAAAGCTGCTCATACTTGGGCACACACTCCATGTCAGGAAATGGCAGGTGGAGGTCCTGGCATGAGAGGTCTTCCTCATGTGAGGTTGTGGAAGAACCAGTGATGCTAAAGCTATGGAAAGCTTGGTATTGCAGTGCTGCTGTCCTGCTCATATGTCCCAGGCTGAGAGTTGTGGCAATCGCCAGGCAGATATGCTACAGATGTGAATGCAGCCAGCACATTGCCCTCGAGGTTTGGGCCAGCAGGCACTGCCCTTGCTCTGCCTCTGTTAACAAACTGGGTTGCACAGCTTGGAACCAGTCCAGTCCAGCACCAGACCCACAGCAACTGTCTCCATGTACAGCAAGGAAGGGAGGAACACCTCCATTCAGGTCTGACAACCCTTTGTTGAGAGACTGGTGATACTGGGAGTGGATGCCTAAAATGCTTGGCAAGGTCTGTGTGGCTAGGCTTACAGCCAGCACTGCCCCAGTGCAGCTGCAGCCTTGGATCCACCTTCCAGGGCACCAGCAATGGTGGGAGGATGAGTTGGGAGATACTTCACTGGGGACTCCCTGTGCTACTCCCGAGCTGTGTTTGAGCTCAGGTCCTCAGCCTTGACCTCACCTCAGCTATACTCCCCTGAAGGTTGTGCCAGGCCCACCACGGGGTCAGCAGTCACTCAGCTGTGGTTACTGACTCCAAGCTCTCTGCTCCTCTTGCATGGTGAGTACGGTGCTGTCATGTTGTCACCTTGTCTCCAGCTCACCCGCCATCCTCTCCTGCCTCCAGCACCCCAGGCCCCCATGGCTGGAAGTGGGGGCAGGAGCAGCTCAGTGTGCTCTTGTGATGAGGGAGCCAATAATACTAGAAAACGTTCTGTGAAAGCCCTGTGTTAAATAGGTCAAACTACTGCCCAGATTCTCCCAGGAGTGTTTACGTGTGGGCTCACCATGGGGAGCTCTTTGCTGCAACAAAGGTAAAGTGCTGGGCTGATTGAGGGGCACAGCTCACTCAGATGGGTGATGAGATCTCTGTCCTTGGAGATTTTCAAGGTTTGGCTATGCAAAGCCAGGGTTTACCTGATCCAGTATTGGTGATGGTCTCGTTTCAAGCAAGAGTTTGGGCTAATGCTCACCAGAGGTCCCTCCCAACCAACCCGTCTGTAAGTCTGTATCAGGGAGCTAGAGGTTTGAGCTGGGCAGACATATGTGGTGAATTCTCCAGTATCTCAAAGACCTTATTGTATGGAACCAGGCTGACCTGGGTGCAGATGTTGGCTGAAGTTCTTTGGATTATGTACTGTGAGAGTTCTCTCTGCCAAATGGTCTTAGCAAGTATGAGGAGAAGAAAAAAAAATCCCTGTCCTTCATTAATCCTGTCTGTATTGTGAAGATGATGATATTGAATAGCCTAGGACAGTCCTTTGGAAAAAGATAGTTGGAGATACTTGATCATTTGTAAAAATACATGTTTCTAAGCACCAATCAGCACGTTGTTGTGTTGGGGTTTTCTTTTTCATGGCAGGCGTGATGTAAATTTATATAATTAGCCAGGTGTTCTGCAATGGGGCTTTTTAAAAATCATCCTGTCCCAATTTTTTCTGCCTTGCCATCTTTAGCTCTTGTGCAGAGTGAGCAGCAGTGCTATCACGTTACTGTTTGGCAGTGCAGCAGCTGGCTGTAACCCAACCGTGCAGCATGGGACACGGAAACAGATGGAGAAGCAAATGCTCTTTGTTTCCTCTCCTGCTTTCTAAAAGAGATTGTGAGTAAAAATATACAGGGGAGGTTTTTGCCATCTTCCCTGCTAACGTGGCTCCCTGGCTGCTGACAAAGCCATGGCATTGTATAGCAGGGATAACATCTCCCCGCAGCAAAGGAGAGCTGCATCCTTTGAGAGGAGAGCTGCCCAGAGGGGAAGGGCATTCGATACAATGTCAACATGCCCTTGGTGGGAAAGAAGGGTGCAGTGGGTGAAATGGCTGAACTGAGCCAAGGGCTCCCCGTGCAACAAGTCCTGCTTCTCTTGTTGCTCTGAGTCCTGATTCTGGTGCTCATCTGAGCTTGAGTGAACCCCATCAGCTCATTAAACTGGCATGGAACAAAAGTGAGTGGCATTTTGACAGCTGGGAACCTGTATTGGCCTGATGGATGATCTGGCAAGCAATGGGATGAGAATGAGGAGAGTAGCCACACACCAGGATGGGCCAGAAGAACAGGGGAGGAAGGTGAAGGTGGGACGTCCCTTGTGAACCAGATCGACTCTGCTGTCCAGGGTAGTCCTTGTCCCAAGGCTAGACAAGACACAGGAAGGGAGGTCCATGCTCCCAGGTAACTTTCTATGAGCCAAACTCTGAGGCTGCTGGCAGTGAAGGTCAGGAAAATGTCCCCAGCAGAGGTTTGCCTGCCTTGCTTCAAAATTCCTGTGGGATGAGAACCCCCCAGAATAAGGTACTTCTGTCCCTGACTCCAAATCAGTTACAGGTTCCCAAAGGACTTCTGCTGTATCACAGCCTCCCATACTTCTCTGTTTCTGGTAAGCTCTGCTGCTCTCAAATATATGTCTGCTAAGGATTGACTGGTCGAGCTGGGCAGTAGTGCTCTCTGCCCCAGAGGAGATGTTATACTCTGGAAAACATGAAACTGTTTCACCACCAGCAGCCTTGAGCTGGGGGACACCTGCCCAGAGCAGAGGATGATTGCTGAGAGGCCTGTGGCCAGGGCTTATGACACAAGGCTGAGCTAGTACCACCAGTGCACCCAAACAGCAGCACAAGCAGTAGAGACAGAGCTGTGCCACCTCCCTGTACCTACCTGCTTGCCCTCCCACTGGGCTGCTTGGCCCATCTGGCTTTGCTGTGGCTGACGTTTGTGCCACACAATGTAAAATCGTAGGTACTTGGCAAGAACTGAGTTTATTGTTTAGCCACAGGCAGAACCTGTAACTCCTCAAGTTAATCTTACAGTCTGATGGTTTTTTTTCTCATAAGCCTTGACAAACTAACTGAATCCCCATTTCTATGAGTAACGTGGAAGGAAGGTCCCACAGTCAGGTTTTAAGACATAAAGAAAGATGGGGATTTGTGAGATCACTTTCACCATTTCTGACCAGTGCAGAGGCATTTCTGGGGGTATTTCTTTCTGGCCTTGTTGTCTCTGGGGTGACCTGAAATCCCACCAGGGTGTTTTGCCTAAGTTTTCTCAGCTTTATCCCTTTATTCCTGTTCTTCTTAACTAACACAAAAGAAATGCTTCCATTTTGTTGTTTATAGGGGTCCTCAACTGAAATTTATGCACGTTATTTCTTACTGCATCCTTTCAATAAAATAAAACAGATTTCATTTCTTAAAATTCAATCCCTTTTGCTTTCAGGTATTATCTTGAGCTCTGCCTGCACACCACCTGCTTACTAATACATACCGAAAACAGAAATCCTATAATGAGCACTAGAAGTGGGTTATAACTCTTTATCTGTAATCCTTTCTCATACAGTCAAGGGTTTGAGGACCAGCAGTGTTCCTGCTGAACTCAGTGGGAACAGCAGAAAATTCTTTGCTCTGCCACGTAAGTGCAGGGGGAAGTGAAGTTTCTAAACCTGTTATTGCCAGCATTGCGATGCTCAATGTCCCCCTGTGCTGCACTGACTGTGACAGGCAGGCTGGGTTCCTGTCAGCACACAGGTATTCAGCTTTAGGCAAACTTCTTTGAATGCTCTTCTTTGTTAGTTTTTTAGACATCTTGGAGATCTAAGCAGATCAGCTCAACAAACAGGTTCTTATATTTTAATTTGACTGCTGTGCACTCAGGCTGGGTGCTGACAGCTTGAACTTGTGCATCTCTGTCCACGTACCTCTGAGGCTGCTCATTGCGAACAGCTGCTGTTAGAGGAGAGCGAAAACTCTTGGGATGACACCAGAGCAGTGTCCGTGCAACCCGCAGGTGGTCCCCCAGAACAGCGTATCTGCAGGAGGCCATGGTCAGCTCCACCATGGTGGGGCTGTCTCAGGGGCAGTCCAGGCTGTTGAGCAGCTCACATGGATAAGGCAGGTCTGAGGTCAACCTGGGAAGTCAGTCTGCAGGCTGGGCTCAGCATGAGGGCAGTGGTGGTGACCAGGGACAGATTCAGCCCACGACAGGTCTGTGGTAACAAGGCAGAGCTGAGGTTAGGTCAGGCAGGCAGGCTGCAGGTCAGGGCCAGAGACTCAGGGCTGGGCACAGCCATGGGCATGGGCACATTGGTGAGAGCACTGGAGACAAGCACACCTCAGCACAGCTCAGAAGGGGACTGAGGGTCCAGGGCTGACCTGAACTGGGGCTCCTGGGCAGGGCTGGGGTGCAAGCCCTAAGTGAGGCTGGCCTAAGGGCTTCTTAGTGCTCTTGGGGCCCTGAGAACAGCTTCACAGGTAGGTGAGATAACAGCATGAGCATGGCCAGTTGAAATGAAGCCAAAGTTCTGCCTCCCCCAGGCCCTGATCTTCAGGGATGGTTGACAAAGGAAAACCTTCGCCCTTCTCTCACACGCAAGTCCTAAGCAAGCAGAAGTGGAGGGGTGTAGATGCTGGCACTGCTGCTCATATTGACATCTCACCAGGCCTTCTGGAAGGAGAAAGAGATTCACCCAGTACTAAAACTAGAAGAGAAGCTGAGGACAGGCAGGTTGGTACATGGAAGAAGCTCAAATCTCTCCACCAGCGGTGTCAAGTCCTTGGGGAGCAAATTACCTGCTCATGTCAGAGGCAGACTAAAATCACCGCGTGCCAAAAAAGCTGGGGCGTCTGGCTGTCAGCCAGTTCTTGCCCATGCATTTAGCAACCTCATGCAGGTCAGTGGGCTGCAGCTGGGATTCATGCAAGGAAACAGAATCTGCTCAAATCTACCTTGGGTAGTTACTGTCAGATTAATTTGATAGTTTATAACCTACTTAGGATTTTCTCTGCTGGCATATGGACATGGTCTACACCACCTTCACATTTTGAAGAGTGTTTTATCTTTAATATTTCCATAGCCTTTTTTGTAGCCATAGCTTTTTCTTTGTGGTGATACAATTGTTCTGAGTAATTTTAGAATCTCCATGCTTCTCACAACCATGTTATCCTTTTGATTTATTCATTTTTTCAATAACCCCTTGAGGGAGGAATTTCTTTGTTGGTGTTGTTCTTTCAATGTCACCAGATTGAATACATTATACTCTCTGCTATGCATGACTGTTCTAATAGCCCCTCACACAACTCAGCATTAAACCCAATTGCTTCTTTTATGTTCTCCAACCAGCTGCTCCAAAAATCAAGCCTTTGTGGTATCTAAATGTAGCAAGCACATGGTATGCTGATGTGACATTTACTCACTTGGTGTGGGGGTAATTGGAGACTTTTCATAATGATGTTTTCTGCCTTGGTAGCCACTCTGACCTCCTAAATACATTGCTGTCACCACCACTGGTTTTACACTCCGTTTGCTACAATAGTCCAAATTCTCTCCTTTGCCTATTTAGGTGTGAATTTTCCACATATAGGGGTTCAGTGTTACATCTTGGAAGATTAAAATGGTTCAGGCACATTGATTCTGAAGTTTCTTCAACATCTAGCATTACTCCTCCACATGCTCAATAGCCAGTTCTTCCTGCACATCCACAGCCACCTACTGTAGCGTGCCGCCTGTTACCTGCCTTGTACCAGTGTCTGAGAAGGTTGTTCTCAGTCAAAACTGGGTACTGCAGTTGTTCTGCCTGCTTTTGTGGTTGCTCAAATTTGTCTTGGAGCATGTCGGTGGCTGTTAGCAAGTTTCTGTGCCTTTTTAGGCCGTACTTAATGTGTTCATCTTCCTGTTAGTAATTTCCTACCTCTCCGGTTTTGTCAACCTCCAACCTCATCTTTTGACTGAGGGAGTGGCCCTGCACGCCTCACCCCACTCCCTGATCCTGGCCAACGGTGCGGGCGGAGGTCAGCGAGCAGCGAACGGTGGTCAGGGGGCAACGAGTGGGGAGCGGGGGGCAGCGCACGGTGCAGACAGGCAGTGCAGAACGAGGCAACGCAGGAAGCGGCTGGTGCCGGCGAAGAACCACGGTAGGCAGTCCCACATGGTCTAGCGGTTAGGATTCCTGGTTTTCACCCAGGCGGCCCGGGTTCGACTCCCGGTGTGGGAAAGCAGAGTCTTTTATTTTTTATTTCTGTCGCCTACTTGCCTTTTGGTTGTTGATTCTGTGCGATCCCTCCTACCCCTCGCAGCGCGGGCAGTACAAACAAATTCCCTCCCTCAACCCTGGCGCCTTAGGCGAGCGAACGCCCTGGCGCGCGTACTGAGCCAGGTTTAGCGGAAGGAACACCAGCGATACGTCGGCATTATGCCCCAGCACTGCAGGGCCAGTCTCTCCTCCGGATCAAGCCATCCCACAGAAAAGAAAACTTCTTTTAGGAAATGTGTTACTGACAGCTTACCCTCGGCTCCAGAGGTGAATCCAGCCAAGTGCACAGTGACCACAGCAATAGCCCTGCGGAGCTGGGCGTCGACAGCCGACGGGGCAGGGCATTGCTGTGATACGCCGGGTCTGGCAACAGGGCTGGACACACAGCGTGCGCAGCTGTTCGCCACTCCAGATCCCGCACTGGCCACCCTCACCCTCTTGTTGAGTACTGCAAGCGTGGCGGTGCATCCTTTCTCCTCCCGCACTGCCTGGACACCAGCCAAGAGCAAGGGGTGTGTTAGTGCAGTAGACAACAAAACCATGTCTGTGTACTCCTTCCAGAGCCTGGCTCCACAGGCCAATGCTGACAGAGAAAAGCCTTAGGTAAATCCACCGGCATGAGCTATGCAAGTACTTCAGTCACAATCACAGGGTGAGGGAGCAAGGAACGTGGAGGTGGTCACACCAGACCTGGTGGGCGACTGGAAGCCGACAGGCAGCCAGAGCAGTGCATGGGAACAAATACAATAAACCTCGTCTTGTCTGTGAGAAGACTAGTAATTTTGTTTACAACAAAACTGTACAGAAATTATTAGGTTGGAAAAACCCCTATATAGTCATGCTTTGTTTTTAATTTTAAACAGATAATTTTTCCTAAATTCTAATTTAGGATTTTTTCCGAACTCTAATTCCTATTAAAAAATTTTCCTAATTTTTCCAAACTCTACTAGTTGACCGCTTCATCTTGGACAATCTGGGCAAGGGCCCCAGGATCATTTTCTGCTAGTAGCATTTCAGTAACTTTGTTAGAAATTACTTTAAATGAGACAGTAGCCCGGGATTTTCAGAAAAATTATAATTTCAGGAGGAAAAGTTTGTTTAGAATTTCTCTTTACATTGTTTCAGATTTGTAGAACAACAACAACATCAAAGAACCTAAAATTTATTTATTATATATTATTAATACAGCAACATTTTATTTCATTCTGATTCTGGCAAGGAAACCCACTTCATGTTATCTGTCCTACCTTGAACAATTGCCCCAAACTTACTATGTATTGTGAAAAGTGCGGTCTACTTTCTTGGTAAAATTTAAGAAAGTTTAATAAAAAGACAATAGGAGACAAAAGTAAAGCAAAGGGTTAACGGCCGGGTGCTTGGCACTCAGCCAAGAGAACACTTTTGGAGACATTCTTTAAATACTTTTTCTATTGCCCCAACCTGTTGCATATTCATAATTACTATACATATTCAAACTTTTCAATAAACTAGTTTACATATTCCAAGAACTGTTTAGCATGGCCCCTCCTCAGGTCCGCCTCTTTAGAGCCTGCGTGTTTCTTGGCTGTGGTTTTAGTCCATCTCCGTTATCAGCTCCAGTTTGGGCCTTGGTCCATGCTTTGCACAGCTGGCTGATGCTGATAGTTGGCACATCAATAGCAGGGTCCTCACCACATGTTCAGTGGCTGTTATCCTGACCAAACAGACAGTCCATTCACAAGCACAACTATATATCAGCTATCCCACTACCATGACCAAGCAAAAACATAAAAACTGTATCCTTACAGCAGAGTTATTTTAACATTATGCATATAACACTCATCCTAGTATTTGTGAAAAGCCAACTTCATCATATGTATTTATAACATGTATTATTAAATTTAAACACAAATGAACCATTCTGTGAGCTCTGATGGAAACAGCACTGTTAATGAGACAGAGGGGCTTTTTTCACTAAATACTATTCCCCTTCTGAGTTGAACTTTCAGCTTCAAGGCTCCAGCAAGCTACAGTGGCTTGGGCCAAAAGCTGCACCAGAAGGGCAGGTCATTGACAGATTGTTTTACTTGGGACTGAAGTGGCTAAAAAGTCTGCAAGACACTGCTGGCCCATGAAGGGAGGTGCAGTTTCTGGCAGAAGGGTACAGCCGAACACCTTCACACATGGTTAATCTGACTGAACCACATCAAGCCCTCAGCCAAATGGACGAAGACCAGACCACAGACTCTATTAAATCATCACGTCAGCACAATCTCTGGTGAAGGAACACCGTAACTTCACCCTCCTGTCCACTCCATAACCTAATCCACTTTAGTTTGCTGGAAAGCAAGAGCCTATGAAAGGCCTCGGCACGGGGCTCAGAACGTCCTGAAGGATCTGGGACACGGCTCTCCCAGAGCCAGGGAAGGAACAGGTGCTCCGACCGCACCGGAGTCCCACAAGCCCGCAGGCACCCGCGCCGCAGGACCAGTGGGACGGTCGCGCTGGGCCGCAGGCCCCGGACGCAGCCGCAGCATGGAGCCTTCCCGCCCGCCCCTCGGCCCCGCCCACCGGGCGTCAGGCGGACGTCCAAGCCCGCGCGAGAGCGCAAAGGCGCGTGACAAGGCCACCTGTCTACGCAAATCTCGCGAGCATTTGAG
Source organism: Promerops cafer (assembly GCA_013398275.1). Taxonomy (NCBI): domain Eukaryota; kingdom Metazoa; phylum Chordata; class Aves; order Passeriformes; family Nectariniidae; genus Promerops; species Promerops cafer. The sequence continues at coordinate 167,561 of VZSE01008499.1, read as the reverse complement.
CCGCTGCTTCCGGGTGCGATATCTCGCGAGAGGCGGCGAGCCCGGGCGTGGAGGGGCTTGTTTGGCTGTGCGTCTCGCGAGAGCCCCTGCGAGGCTTGCTCGGCGCCCCCGTGCCGTGCGGGGAGCTGCGAGCGGCCGGGCGCCATTTCGGGAGCAGTCGCGGAGCCGCAGACGGGGCCAGACCGGCACCGGGACTCACTCACGGCCGCGCCGCTCCTCGCCGCCCACTCCCCAGGGCTGCCTGAGCGCCGCCGTCCATTTAAGATTCAGACGCCTGAGGAAGGTGCTTTAGCCCTCGGGCCCATCTCCCACCGCCAGCGCAGTGACGCCGGAGCCGCCGCTGCCGGACCTCGGGGCCCTAGCGAGGATCGTAGTGCCCGCGGCGCAGGTAACTGCGGGTGGGCCCCGGGCCCCGCCGCCGGGCGAGCGGCTGTCTGGTCCGTGGGGTGCTGCGGCCTGGGCGTCTGCGCTCCTCCCGCCGCCATGGCCGCCTCGGCCCTGCCCGCGGGGCCGCTCTGTGCCGCATCGGGGCCAGAGCGCCCGGCGACCCCCGCCCCGCGGCCCGGCCCTGTGCGGTTCGGTTGTTCCGTGGCCTCATCGCGGGCAGGCCCAGCTGCTCCCGGCATGGCGCTGCCCCACCCCAGCTCCTCCGGCTCCAGCCCCCTCTCTTTTCCCGCGATGGCGCTGTGCGGAGGGGCCGGGCGGGAGCGGCTTCGGGGCTGTTCCCGCAGGGAGACGGGGCGGAGGTGGGGGAGCGCCGGCCGCCGCGGGCGGGGAGTGAAGGCCTCTGGAAAGAGTGAGGTGGGAGGGCAGCCACGGCGGGGCAGGCGGCGCTGGGTGTCACTGTTTCTGGGAAAAGGAATTCACTCCGCTCGATGGTATCGGGAGCATGTGGGAATTCTGGCTGGAGACCTGGCCACAGGCATATGAGTTCTGCTGAGAGGCGAGTTCCCGTTCTGGTCCGTCGGAGTCCTCCCTAAAGTTTCCTGACGTTTTTCCAGGACACTACATGGAAAACGAATTGTCGTTCATTTGTTTTCTGAAACAAATAATTTTGAAAACGGGACCCTTTTAAATTCCTTTATTTAATGTAGTACAGCACAAAGAGAGTGTTTTCTTTCAAAATAGTGGTTAGCTCAGTTGCAGTAAATTTTCTCTCCCTTTACGTTTTCTGTAGATCCACAAAGTTTCAAGTGTAGTTAATTCCTTTCTTGTTTTGATGGTCTGGCATATTTTTTTGTTGGTGTTTTTTGTTTGCTTGTTTGGGTGTTTTTTTTTTTTTTTTTTTTTTTCCTTCCCTCTACAAACAAGTTAGTCATATGTAGCTTTTTTGAGAAAGCTGAAAGGCTTTTAGGAAAATTATTTGGAGCATCGGTGTTTAATGAAAGATATTTGAAAACCTGTCAGGACTTTCTAGGGATTTGAAATGATTACGAGGTTTCATTTGTGTTTTTTTAAAAAATTCTTTCAACTTTACATGTAGCATCATTATATACGTTACGTGTATGCATTGCAGGGCTAATAACAGGACTGTGTTACACGTAGAGAGAAGGTACTCTGATAACATGGTGTTGTCCCAGGGGAAAGGCTTTGTACAGAGTACAAAGGGTACAGATTGCTGGGGTGAGGCCAAAGGTGCATGCAGCTCAGGAGATTGTCAGTGATGGTGGCCAGCAGTAAATGCCAAAAAAAGAATGAGCAGCGCAGTCACACACTGACAGTTCCCTCTGTGTGTGCTTAGTTGTCAGTTAGTTGTGGTTCGGGGTCACGAGGCATGCCTTTGTTTAAAGAAAACCTTTTTCTTTAAATTTTTATGTTTTTTTGGGTTTTTTTAAACATTGCATGTGCTTCTTTTTCTTTGTTAGGGTCCACAGTGCCCTTCAACAGTGGATTCAATGGCTAAATTCTTTGTGAATAAGGACCATTGTTTTGAACGCAAAGAATGATAGTTCATTCACTCATTATTTGGGTGAATGCAGTAATAGTCATTCCCTCTGCACTTTTCCATGCCATTCAGGATTTGATGGTCTCTCTTATGGCCACCCCTCTTCAGGATGAAGAATTCCTCCCCCAAGAGTAGCTGGATATGTTGGCTAAATTACACATCTGAAAATACAATTTTGGGTGGGAGTTGTCACCGGTGAGAATTTTTTTGTAGAATTCTGGGTTTGCCTTATTCATAGCCCTTAATCATACTGATGTACTATTTATACTACATACTGATAGAACAGCTGTGAATTAAATCACGTGCATGTATGTAGATGGCTTGAAAAGCTGAATATAAATACTGTAGTAAAAAGTAAAATGGAGCCATTACACTTAAACGAAGGATGGTCGTATCTGTAAGCAATAGCACTATAGCCCAATAGGTAATAATTTGAAAATGAGGTTAGTGTGCCTCAGTTAAGTATTGAGTGTGAACTTCCAGTGTTGTGATCCTGCTTAAGGATGGTGTTTTATTCTAGAATGTATCCCTGGGCCAGGCTCAGATGTGCTGCAGCTCTGGTAAAGCATTCCTAATTATGACATTATAAGTGACCAGTGTAAAGGATCTTGATGTGTTGGAGCATTTTCATTATTCTGCCCGAGTCTCCGGACAGCACAGTTCTACTGCTTGTAGACAAGGTGCAAGAACTAACCTGTATGATTAAAAGTCCATTTTATTGTGCATACGCAAATCTTCAGTGTTGGGCTGCCAGACTTGGATCTAGAGGACTGGCCATTCTGGAGCTTAAGAAAGAAAAAGAAGAGAAACTTCCACTAAGAGATTTGAGGAAGTTGAATATCTTAAGTTTAAGGTGAAGAGTCTTGAGAGGTGCTTAATAGCATATCTGCATAGGGAGGGGAAATCAAGTGTCAAAGTGATTCAGAATACAGTGAACATAAAATTATATTAAGGGGTTGAAACTGGAAAATAAGAGGAGCATTAAACCCAAAATATCTGTGATGTCAGGTGTTATCTGGTGTGGTGGATCTTTTTGTTTTGCGATGTGAAATACCAGACTGGATGGGCTTTGTGTATGCTGTAGCAGCTCTTAGTGCTGGAATCATAACTGTTATGCAGGAGGCTGCATTTCTTAAAGCACCATGGTGTCCACATGCTGAGATTGGTAAATTATGGTGGCAAAAGCTAGGAGCTGTGAACAGCTTTGCCTGATTGTTCATTGTCCTTTGGTGAAGCTCCAGCACTTCTCAAGATGGCCACCAGAGCTGTGTTTCTGTGTCATAAACATGCCGTGCTCTTTGTTTTGAAAGAAATTCGTGGCATATCTCTGGGTTTCCTCTGGCCAATGGTGTTCAATCACATTTTGTAGTTTGCGGCTGTAGTTACTTTGCACACATTCCTTATCATCTCACTGGGCAAAACTTCATTCCAGTTTTTGTTGGAAATATCTACCGAAGCACTGTTTTGTGAATTTGAGCCAATGCAGCGATGACCTCTTAAACAAAAGCTTTTGGAATATAAAGCACAAGGGTGTCTTCCAGCTCAGGTGGAATTTGCTTCTTCTTTTAGGTGTCCTGAAAAATGGCTGATGATATTGATATTGAAGCAATGCTTGAAGCTCCTTACAAGAAGGTGAGAAAAAATATGCCAGTGAGGTCCTGTTTACCTTAATTTAGCATTATTCATGAAACTACTGCTGAACTGTAAACTAACATCCCTGGAGCCCTCATGATTTATCTTATTGGACATACATTACATGTAACTTTCAAGTTAATATGTACTGTTAATGTAATTATATTGTGCAGTAGTTTCACTTCAGCGTGATGAATAAATGCCCATCTATCTCTCTTTGTAGACTTGCCTAACGATATCTCACCTCTACTCCCATGAATTCACCTTTGATTCCAGTGTGAACTGTCAATCATAAGGTAGTAATTGAGTGACGTATCGCTGTACCGTGGTCCCCTAGGTTAAAAAAAAGAACCACCAAACACAATCAAAACAAAACAAATCCACCCAAAAACCAACTAAATAAAACCAAAACAAACCCCAGAAACCAAAATCCTAAAACCTTTCCTCTAAAATTGTGAAGTCTAGTTTGGTATAGCAACAAGGTGAATGCAGTGGTTTGGGAAAACAGCAGGGTTCCAAGAATAACCTTTTCACCAGTCCCATGGCAAGTAAATATTTGAACAATCTGCTCAGTGCGAGAAGAGTGGGACTTGCTTTTAATGCAGAAGGCTGCTGGCGGTTAATCTTTCAACAGGGCAGATGAAAATCAATTGCTGAGTGAACGAATTCACAGAAATTCTTGGATCCCTGAATAGAATGTTCTTAGCAAGTAAAAGACAGTATCACAGTCTGCGGTATCATTCTAAAATAAGCTCTTGTGTTCTTCTGTCCTAGTTTTTTAATTAGGAAATGTCAATTTTTCTGTGAAATTTTTATCAATTACCTTAGTGATGTCTTTCACTTGAACCAGCAGCAAATGAATACTGTCTTTTTTTGTTTTCCACCAGATGGTGGTGAAGTGTTAACAGACTGCATGCTTTAGCACTGATTTTGAAATAAATGTATATAAGTTTAAATCGCCTAGGAATTGTACTTTTGATGTAACCAATGTGATTAAACTGTAAAGTCAGTATATAAGTTACATAGCAGCTATTGTTAGTCTGTTCTGCAGTGTTTATTACAACCGTGTCATGAATTTGGATGAACATTTGTAAGTTTTAAGTGGTATATTTAGTTAATGTAATATTTAGCAGTTACGTTTACATCTTGAAGAGAAATTTGTGAACTGTTGTGTTAAAATTCTTGTGTCCTGGCTTAACATGGATATTTTCCATGTAAACAGGTATGGAAATAGGGAATGTTTAGGCTGGACTGGTGGATTATTGATGGCTTTCTTGGGAGTCGACGTTACTAAAGCAGTGTGAATCCCTGTTTGCTTCAGGGCGAGATGTGTGACAGAGGTGACATCAAGCTCTTACAACCCTTCAACGAAAATGAGTGAAGATCTCGGGAATGGCATCGGTCACAGGAAATCCATAGTGGCTGGCTGCTAGTGTAGCCACGGGGCTTAGGCAGAGATATAGCCTTGGTACTAATCAGAGGGGCTCGCAAACACCTCAGACTTCCTCTTAAACTTTATAGAAATAACATTTAGGCACTTGAGTGCTGAATTCTACAGGATAACTTGCTCTCTAAACCATGTAAGAAAGTATCTACAATTTAATATACACTTTTAAATGATGTAAGTCTTGTATTTTGTAATTGTATGACTTAAATTTAAGCAGCAAAGTGGTTAAACATGCCTACCTAAATTTTCTAAAGCTTTCCACACTAAACAGTAAACAAGTAATTTAGTATTAAATTTTTTTTTTTTATTTTCTTATTCCTATTCCCATTACCCTTTGACCACTTGAAATATTTCCGCTTCGTCCTCACGATGTTCTTCTATCAACCCTGCTTAGGATGAGAACAAATTGAGCAGTGCCAACGGCCATGAAGAACGCAGCAAGAAGTAAGTATTTTCTCAGTTCTCTACATTTGGGTAGAGGCTGCTGATTTTCATGGACTTGTGAATCTGTGCCAGTAGTGTTTAAGGAAATAATTTGAAAAAGCTTGGTATTTGCAGTTGGAGCAATTTGGAAATGTTCTTTTGTTTACAAATGTAGTTAATACCCTTTGCAAGTGATGTAATCAAAATTGCAGAAACATGCACCTAGCACTGGATAAAAATACAGACTTGGTATGTTCAGCATATTTAAATTCTTTTTGTTACTTTAACTATGCAATGGATTTTGCATTTTAAAAATTATTTGTTGTGGAATTGTGATTTGGAGCAGTTGGAAGCAGTTAAAGACACCAGTGCTTTCTTGAGAAGGTTTAGGGTGTTGAATTGCCTTGTTCTATTCTCCACATCCCTGCCCTTTGAGAACTTCTAAATTTATAAGTTCTTTAAAAAACCAGAGTACAAGCCCACCTCGTTCAGCAAGCATAATTCCAGGGTGTGAACACCTGCTCATACCCAAAAGGTTTTTAAGTCTGTAAAATAAATTCCTTGCCTTACAAGCATCATTTGGTGAAGAGGTAATTGATGTAAAAAGAACAATAATGAAGTTGATAGTTGACAAAACAGTAACAAGTTAGCTGTGTATTACAGAAATGCACTGAAGTCAGCATGTATGCTGTTGTCACCTTCTGAAATCATACAGATGACATGCTGAAGGACTCCAAAGAAAGTTTCTTCACAGGTCTATTAATATTTGGGAAATTATAAATCCCAATTCAAGGTCAGACTTAGGTTAGAGTCAAATTATCTAAAATTGATTATACCTTTTACTTGTGTTCTAAATAATACTGTGAAAATAATTTTCATGCTAACTACTGAGACCCCTAAAACCCCATCAAAAGCAGCTGCTGGCAATATTTTTAAGCCCTAGAAGTTAATTTTGATACAGTTCTTGTTCCCTGTAATCTTTAAAGAACTGTTTTTTTTGTGATGTGTGGCACAGTACTCTGTTGCTGAAGACAAAGGTGTATGTAGGGTTTGCAAGACTTCTTGCTTTACTTTAGAAGAATCAAATTGTGTCCAAATGGTATTTATCTACTTCAGTTGGGCAAATACTGAAATAAGATTCAAACTGTCAGGAAAATCCACAGCAAACATCAGCAATTTAAAAAAAACTCCAGTGTGCAGCTTTCAGTAATCATCAAATCATACTTCAATGTCCATTTCATGAATTGGAAGAATTAAGGATCTGCATTTTTACTAGATGTCTGTACTGTAGGTCCAGCTCAATTGTGATTTGAAGGCAGAGCATGGATCTGGACTGCTGGGAGTCCTTGCCTGCAAAGCAGGTTCCCTCTGTTGGATAGGGAGTAGCTGCTGTCAGAGGTGAAGAGTGGCTGCAGTTACTGGTACTGCTCAGTATAGTGAGCCCCAGGGAGTGTTTTCAGAGCTGTTTTAATAGCGAGTGTTGTAGGGTTTTATCTTGGGGAAATGTTGGTAAATGATGGATCCTAGAGGAGAGGGACAGTGTGTTCATAACATCACAAACTGCGTTACAGCAGGAGGTGTGGTTAAGGGATGCTGATGGCACTATGCAGAAATAGAGAACTATCAGAAATGGTGAAGCTTCTGAATATCAGGTTTTGATGCAGCAGCTTCTCTGTCCATACAAAAATATTAAAGAAACTAATGGACTATGGCAGATAAGAAAAAAAAGAAATATTCTGGTGTTTAAAATGTAATTGCAAAATGTTTGTCTTCAGAGATAAATACTAAGATAGTTTGAATGAGTCTTCCTAGGTGGGGATTGGAGAGCAAAACCTATTAATAATGAGGCTTAGTTAGATGTGGCAGGTGAGAGTTTTTTTTACTTCAGAAATTGAAACTAACTAGGAGTCTTACAAGTCCAAGTTTATACATGGACATAGAAAGCAACAGGGATGAACTTATTGTAATCCACATGCCCTTTTAAAAGTGTTTTTAAGAATATGAGTGACCACGTTGAGAAAAGATGATATATGCAATCAGAAGGCCCAAAAGGAAGAAGAGGAAAAATTCAATGACAAAGGATGCTTCGAACTTCAAAAGTTTAGCAGCCAAGTTGATTATTTTGCTGTCTTAAGTAATGCCTTGAGCATCTGTTTAACATGTGTCTTACGTGTACATACAGATATAGTTTAGAAACTAGACTGTAAGCTTTGGTGGTCTGAGGCTGAGAGGAAGAAATTTGTGAACAATCCAAACGCAGTAATGGAACAGTTGCTCACTGCACATGTTTTTCAAATATGAGGTACAATTGACATACAGGTTTTAGAAGATTCCATTTTCTAAGTAAATTGGTAAAGTTACAAAAATCTGCAGTTTGCCCCAAACCTGTAACAGCACAGACTTAAAAAAGCAAGTGGCTTATGAGTGGGAGTAGCAAGTACGAAGCAAAACTCTTAAGCAGCATGTTGAACACTATTGGCTGGGAGTATTAAGAGGAAACAACCTTCCTTTCCTCCAGACTTGCCTCTTTCTATTTTTGTTCCATTTTGTTTTACTTTGCTATATAATTTATTCTTAAGACTCACGAAGCTGTGTTTAAAGTATGTTTGAACACCACATGAAGTACTGCAACTGCTGTGTACTAGGTCTGACACAGGAAATGGGTTTAGTCCTTTTACTCTTCTGAAAGCATTGTCTAGCAATTTAAAAATTTAAAAATGTGCTGTTGCAGACTTCATGTGGCTCATGTAGAAGATTGCTGACACACTTAGCCACCCATTTAATAAAAGAAAAGTATAAATACCAACAGGTAGAAACTTTTCCTTTCAGTGTCTGTGACATCAGAGGAACTGTGGAATGTGTGGTAAATATCACTGAGCCATGTGTGTAACCGAAGTGCACTTTTCTTTGTCAGGAGAAAAAAGAGCAAGAGCCGAAGTCGAAGCCATGACAGAAAGAGGAGCAGAAGTAAGGAACGCAAACGGAGCCGAGACCGGGAACGGAAAAAGAGCAGGAGCCGGGAAAGGAAACGGAGCAGGAGCAAAGAACGCAGACGCAGCCGGTCTAGGAGCAGAGATCGCAGATTCAGAGGCCGCTATCGGAGTCCCTAGTAGGTTATTTGTTCAGAGCTGTGTGTGTGCTGCTTCAGTGTTACAATGTGGAAGGTTACAGTTTCACTCTCTGCTTTCTAAATTGGTCAATAACTACTATAGAAAAGAAGGTGAGAGGTTAAGTTTGAAGAATGTCAATAAACACAAGAGTGAAAAAGAGGAGGACAGTAATATTCCAAACACAGAGATGGGAAATGAAAGAACGTGTACAGCTGACCGGAAAACAAAGTTTTATCACAAAATCAGTATAACAACCAAATTCTCTCTATGTCCTAACTGTCTTAAGTATATGAACTTGATGGTTTAACTCTCAAAAAATTAATAGTAGTCTGTTAATTTGGTTACAGGCTCATACCCCCCTCAAGATTTTTACTGTGTTGCTGTTCTTGAACATTAGCTCCATAAATGGATATTCACACAAACATATTCCATGCATCCAAACTGGGAGCATCTTGTATTAGCAATGCCCGTGTGTTGCGTATTTGCCCTGCTTTTTTCTCAGACTTTTTTAGAGGCTGACAAGAATTCTTTTGTTCCTCTGAGATATTTAGCTTGATAGAACTTCAGCAATAGGTAGTTAGTTCCAGGCATTCATAAATGAATTCACAAAAGATATTTTTTCATCAATTTCATTTCTGATGGTTTGCACTGTGGCTCTCCCTTTTGCTTGCCATTGCCTCTTTCTGCAGAAACTCAGTGAGAACTGGGCTGTGTGCTTGACTGTCATTGATTACCTGAGGCTGCTCTTTGTCTCTGCTGTTGTCCGGGTCTCATCTCAGCCGTTGTCAAATCTTGGAATGCAAGAGCAGGTTAAAAGAAGGCATTTGAAAAGGACGTATTTTCTTAATCACGACATGTAATGCCATCCATGATAGAGAAATCTCTCCAGACGTTTGAGCAGACAGTGTTTACCTTCTGATAAATTGTAGGCTTGTGCAGTTTTATGAACATGAATGTTTTTCTTGGGGCTTTTTGTACTCTTGGATTATAGACAAAACTTCTGAGGTCTCAGGATCTCACTTTGTGCTAGGTCACCTGGATGTTGCCATTTTCGTAATGAAAAGCTGCTGCAGTTCCTGGGTCCTCTAAGGTGCAGTGGCATCCTGTGCATCATAGTCCTGTGTATGTGGGGATCATAATATATCAGCCCGGCTTTTCCTTTGTCTTGAGTATCAGAGCATCTGTACACTGCTCTGGACTTCAGCTGTAAAGATTTCAGCAGTGCAGAGTTGTTTTCCTGCAACTCTTTGGCACCTGTAAGATTACAGTAGCAGGTTGGGTGATGCCAGTGCCACTGTTGTGGCTGAAGGTGCAGAGGACTTTGATCAAAAACTTCAGCCTTCTGTATATGGAGCCTGCTGGTGTTCTTCCCTCCGGTGCATTGTTGTGTGGAGAGGATGTCCTTTGTCTCATCTTGTAGTTGGGAGTTGCTGCATTCATCCAGCTGTGTTGGAGGGTTTTATTCTTTGTTTTTCTTGTCACTAGGTGAGAAGGTTTTTCACCTGGAGAAATTTGGGAGTTCCAGTCTTCTGGTCTTCCAAAATAATTTCTGCAAGTAGAGGTTGAAAGTATAGATGTTACTACAATAACCCATGCCTATTCTAATGCACTGAGATATGTTATGCCAGGAAGGTAAGTAGTTGCAAGGGGTCTTGTGTGCTATGCTGACACTCTCCCATAGCTGTTCTGGGTGATTCCTCTGGTATGGAGACCCAGTGAACAAGAAGCATAATGTAGTAAGTGCATAATGGAGTATGCTCTGAGGATACATAGTTATGCTTATTCATTTGATAGTTTGTTCCCTGCTTCAGTTGCCAAATCATTGTTTTCATTTAACCAAGTAGAATTCTAGTGTGTTTAGATGGGTCTTGTGGAAGACTGGTACAGGGCAAACACATGTGTCCCAGAAGCTTTGGTGCTGACTGATGGCAGTCAGCAAGCAGTTGCTGTCATTCAGTTGTAGATGATGAGTGGTCCTGTTAAAATGATAGAGATGCTAATATGATTCCAGTATTCTAGTTTTGGCTCTAAATGTGTGAAAGAGAAGGACCTCAGAAGATGCGATTGTGAAGAGTTCCTGTTCAAGGCTCTTAAAATGCAGGGACCCACCTTTAAATCTGTATAACAGATGCTGAATTTCAGGGAGACAGAAACTTCGGAGATAAAGCCTCCCTCATCACCAGCCATCTCTGGATCTACCAATACTGAGCTTTCAATTGAAGAAGTTGTTTCTGTATCAGTGGCATAAGCTCAGTGTTTCAAAAGTGGCTGCCAGAGTACTCTTTCTGGCTGGAGAATTTATTTCTGGAATCTCTCCTTGTGGGGCTGTTCTGGTGGTTTTGGGTTGGAGTTACTGCCGACAGGGTTGTAGCTGACTGCAGCATCTAGATCAGATTGCTTAATGGCTTCTATTTTATCTTATTTTTTACTCTTCCTTCTCCTTGTGATCTTTCTCATGAGCATTGTAAAGGCTCATTTTCAAGCTGATATCTGTAAGCTGAGATGGTTTTGCTGCTGGGAGCAATTAGGAGGCGTCTCAGCAATAGTGAAAAAAAGGTTTAGTATAGGTAATTCTGAATGAAAAGGAGGAGAGAGTGCTTCAGAGAACCTGAAAACTCCGAGTTTCTCACTTTAGGCTTGAAATTGTGGTTAAATGCTTTAATTGTTTAAAATTAGGTTAAAATTAGGTGACTGCCTTGCATTGCTTAGTGTTCACAGGGGTTTTTTCTCATGTTATTTTCATATATGTTGTCCCTTAAGTGTTACATAGCTGTATCATTAGGTCTCTTAGGAGAAAGAACTTGACTGAGTAGTCTTGCTTAGACATCTGTCAAGCAAATCCCAGCTGCTGCTATCATACAGTAGAAGTCACTTAGACCATCCTGTTTCTATTCTGGAAACCGAAGAATTTAGACAAAGCTGATAGGAAAACAGGTTTATTACAATGATGACTGAAAGTTCCTTGTGATTCTCCTGGACTTCGTTAGCCGAAGTTTGCCTTGTCTGACATTGTTTTGTCAGAGTCCTGAATATGAATGAGTAGGTAAAAGCTGATAATTTGCTGGCTGTCTTCTGACCTGACCATTGTTGGGCCACGTGGCATCTCGTAGGTTTTGTGAAAGTGTGTGCTTTGGCTGGACTTTGGCTTACAAAGAAGGTGACTCCTAGACATAGAGATTAATGGCTTGTGACATGGTGGCTCCATACAGGTTAGCAGGAACTGGGCAACAGTTGTAGAGACAGTAGAAGCAAAGAAGAAACTTTACTTGAGATCTACAACTTTACAAGCAAGTCTCCTTAGAAAAACACCGGGAGAGTACTGTTGAAAAGGGTATACTACTGATTTTGAGAAGGTAACTTGGGCTCTCACCTTGCCCTAGGCAGCTTTCTGCTTGTCTGTTCCAGTGGTCTGGGGTTTCTTAATGTTGGTCTCATGGAGTTCTGTAAATAAGATAGTACTAGTCAGGAGTGAAAACAGAGATTTTTTTGGAGATGTGGTGAGTTGTGGGTTTTCCCTGCCCTTTTTTCCTCTTCCTTCCCCCCCACCCCCACCCCCTTTGTGCATGTATTTGAAAACTTACTTCTCAGTTGTTTGGTTTTGTTATTCATTAAATTTATACAAGTACTTAAAATATTCCTTTCACCATTTCCTTGAAAACTCGTGGTCTTAATTATTTTTTATTGTTTAGTTGGTGTGTATGTTAGTATTCTGGAGTTACTGTAATTGGTTTGTCTGGCTGCGTTTGAATTGAAATGGAGAGCACCATGTTTTACATCAGATGTGAAGGTGCAAGGTAATCCCATGTCTGATAAGAAGGTAGCCTCTGAAATTAGTACCAGTATTTCCAGATACAGCTTTTGACAGTTGTTCCATATAGATACTGAAGACCCTGAATGGACACTCCAGCAATAATTTGTCTGCACTTGAGCAGGAAATGGAATAATTTATTCTAGGCAAAAAAGAGTCTGGTTTTGATCAATAGTGATCTCATCTCAACATGTGCCTGTGTTTTATGTTTTATTTTCTCTTAATAAGTAGTTATCTTCTCTTAATAAGTAGTTTCTAAATGGTCTTTTTTCTTTATTTTTTTTTCCAGTGTTGTACAGGGCCATATTTCCCTTGCTTTAACCTGCCCAGCACGGTTTTGGATCTTGGCCCACTACTTCCACCTGTGTCATGACATGTTTAAAAAATGGGCATCATCCTCCTTGTGGTGGATGCTGAGTTTAACTATAAGCATTACTGCTCCACTGAGGAGCAAGAAGACGTTTTTCAGACAAATTGCGTGGCCAAATGGATTTAGTGAAAGACTACTTAATGTCTTCAGCCCGCCGTGTCTTTCAGGGTGTTTTACATCAGTTTGTGGCCACAGCAGAAAGAATCAATTGTGTACAGATGGAAAGCCAAAGCCCAGTGCACAGCATTCAGTCTGTGCAGCAGTGCCTCTGCGCTTGGTGGAGATACAGGAAGAATGTTAACAGGTGTTGTTCTTTGCCTTTTGAACAACTCTCTACCAGGAGATCAAATTCAGGGAGAACACGATAGGACAAATCTTATGGCTCATGTCACAGTCTGTTCCTGGGTGCTCCATTAACTAGCAAGTGGACTGTCTGTAACATGGAAGCAAAGGGCAGATTACAGTTTGTTCTAACACTCTGTGATGCCTGGAGAATAAAATTAGATTCAGTCAAGAGATTGGATTCCTTTTGTGGTTACGTGTCTGTACAGCTGACTGCTGGGTTCACTGCTTCTGTGGTTTGATGGCCATTAGGAATTTTAAGGAAGCTTCATTACATATTTGCAGCACTTTAGTGGTGAGAGCCGAGATACCATTAGTGAACATGTCCCTTGCAGGTGTCTGCATGGAGCCACTTTGGTTTGCTCTTGCACCTTAAATTTCATGGAACTTCTGGTTTTAAAATGTTACACTCAAGCAAGTAATCCTGCCAGTGCCACTTGGCATACAGCTCTGAGGCCAAGTTCCAGGCCGTGAGTGTTACGCGTTGCAGTCATCAGTATGTAGAACTTGCATGTGGACAAAAAAACAGGTGAAAATGGTTATAATGGTAACTGTAGCTTGGAATAGTTTGTACATACAAATGTGCCATGACTGACTGGCTCATGAAGAGTCCTGCATATTCTGGGGTTCTGTGATATAGGTGAAAGTGAGAGGGATCATATTCTGTGCCTTGTGGTTTGAAGTGCTGCATGTATTGATAACCAGTTGATAATCTTATGCATGCTGTGGGTGCTGCTAATGGAAATGCTGACAAGTTCAGAGGCAAGGGTGGGTGAGCACTTGCAGTGTAATGTGAGTACAGACAGGAAATTTTGAATTCAAGTACTCAGGTGTCTTGTCTTTTCTTCTGCCGTAGTTCTGGTCCAAAATTCAACAGTGCCATCAGAGGGAAGATTGGTCTGCCTCACAGCATCAAATTAAGGTTTTTGACTTTCTCTGTTTTTCACTGCATCATTAATAGGTTTTGTTTAGAACCAGGGGTGGTATATTGGAAGGTTTTCTTGTAATCTTGTTGATCTTTCTTTTTAGCAGACGTCGCTCCAGAAGCAAAAGTCCTTTCAGAAAAGACAAAAGCCCTGTTAGGTATGACTTTTTACGTGTGTTTGGGTTTGTTTGTTTTTGTCCAGTTGGAGTTGGGAAAGTGATGGTGAAATAATGTATGACTACTTGCTCTCCAGCTTATACTCATAAGTGATGCTGGAATTCATTCAGAAAGCCAGTGAGAAAAGAGCATTGATAAAATGTTGCTTTCTCCCCATGTCATAAAACGTTGTAAATAATGTCGGTTTGGTTTTTGTTTCTGTGTTCTCAGTCTTTTCCATTAATTGGGATTTAAATTAGCTTTTCTGCTAAATTGTACTTAATAATGTAGAGTATGGAATGAGAAAGTACAAATGCTTTTTTTGCTGTCCAGTATTTATTTGTTATTTGTTGAGAGGCTATATGCCTCTACAATCCAGGAGCTTCATATCCATTCTTAGGCTTCTCATTTAAGGGAATAGGATTTAGATAGCTGCTAATGAGATTATTCTCTTACATTAATGCAGTTAAATTTAACCAGTCTCATTTTGTTTTTCAATGACTGGGAAGCTCTTACTGAGATAATTCGGTTTAAATTTTTGTGTTTTCTTAGTGATTAGTATCTATGTGATTATTTTAATAAAAATACATACTGCATGGCTGGAAACTCAATTCAGGATCTACCGTGCTACTTCTTGAGTAACTTGTACTTGACTACAAGTTAGATTTGTTTAGATTTGAAGCTTTAATACGTTTAAAGTGGTGCGTCTAATTTCAGCTAATAGTTCAGTATTGAAATAAAATTATTCTAGTTCTTAATGTGTCAAGGATCAAAGTAATTCAATATTCATACTTCTTTATGGATTAGCAAGCTGAAACTATTAAATGAGGACTGGGAGTTCTATTTGCATGGATGTCAGTCTTGTTTTATGTGGTGGCTGTAGTGACTCCAAAGTGACTGGGTAAATGCAGGATGTGAGTTGGTAAAGCCTAGCTCACACTGCTTGTTTGAGAATTTGGACAGTCCGTCTGTGCTAGTTCACCCTGTTTGCCTTTGTGTTCTTGTCCTTCCATCCTTTTGATGAAAAGGACATGTAAGCTCCATAGTGGTACCTGGTACCAGTTCTGGACAGTAGCCAAATGGTACCTCTGTTTATGCTTAGTTTAGTTTATGCTTAGTTTATGCTTTTGCACATAAAATAGAATTTTTGAGTCATATTTGATGCTCACAGTTGAAATAGGATATTCAGTCATGGTATAACTTATCATGTTAATATTTGGTATTCCCTTCAGTTCTTAACTCTGCCTTTTTTTAATACAGCAGGCATATTTTTCCCATCAGACTGTGAAGTACTGATTGTTTAGTGTATTATGTGTGGTCCAGAGATGAGTTACCATAAATCAATTGATTTTTTAACTGAACTTTACTCTTTCCAGAGAACCTATTGATAATCTTACACCTGAAGAGAGGGATGCTCGAACAGTGTTCTGCATGCAGTTGGCTGCAAGAATTCGACCAAGAGACCTGGAAGAATTTTTCTCTACAGTAGGGAAGGTAATTGATAGGGAAGTTAAAATCATTCTGAATTTTGCCTCAAGCTGTCGTAGTACAGCTTGAGTACAGGTTCGGTATTTTTTCAGAATTGTAAGCGTGTGGCTTTCTGGAGCTTCCTATACACGTGCAAAAGGGGATTAATGATGAACTAATTATTAAAAACTTTGAACATGAAAATGTAGTTTCTCAGTAGTTCCTTGCTCATGTAATGTGAGGCAAAACATGTTGATGCAATTCTGACTCAAACTTCATTTTTCATATTTTCTTCTTTTTTTTCAGATAGGTCTGTCAGATATAGTGTCATTTGAAAATTCATGTAACTTCTAAGTTGGAAAAACTTCATTTGTTCTATCAACTGTAAGGTTCTGGTGTAAAGCATTAGAGTGCTGCAAGTTCTGTCACAAACAAAACAAAACAGCTTTAATGCTAGCTTGCCTCTGGGAGACATTTGTTAAAAAAGGTGTTTGCTGCTGTAGAATTAAAGCTGTTGGCTTGGCAAATAATTCTCAGTATTAATATGTGTCTGAGAAATAGGCTGCATTAGGTTTTTTCCTCTTTCTCTAAAAGTATTTCCATCTCTGTTCCTGCCTTTCAGGTTCGTGATGTGCGAATGATTTCAGATAGAAATTCCAGACGTTCAAAGGGAATTGCTTATGTTGAATTTGTTGATGTTAGTTCAGTGCCCCTGGCAATAGGACTGACTGGACAGAGAGTCCTGGGTGTACCTATCATAGTACAGGCATCACAGGTAAGGAATTGTAAACCTCATTTTTGTTCATGCAGAGTTATGCCTCTTGTATTTTGATGAGAAATTTAATGTTTGATAATTTGGTTACCACTGAATGTTTGGAAAACCTTAACAAGGATGATTATTTAAGCTAGTGATAATGGACTTCTGTTTCCCATAGATAACAGGCAAATTACAGTGATTCAAAGTTGTGTAAAGGCATTAGGAAAATACAGATCTTAAGCGAGTAAGAATAAAGAAATTGTTAATAGTGTTACAGAAGTGAAGGCTGTATTGTGTATATGCTTTCCAGATAATTTAGTAGGTAGAAGCTATAATTCTGCATGAAGTTTTTCAATTTGAAGACTTTTGGAGTCTCTTGTCTCTGTCCTTGGTCATGGTCTTGGGTTTTGTTAGCTCCTAAGTTCAAGTCTGATGAATAGACTGCAGATCATGCAACAGCTTCTGTATGTTTGGTGAATCTTCTAGTTTAGGTCTGATAGGTATTTACTTCTTACGTTAGGAGTTTTTATTAATTTCTTATCGAAGGTGAATTTTTGTTTTCTCCTTAGGCAGAGAAAAACAGAGCAGCAGCAATGGCAAATAATCTGCAGAAGGGCAGTGCTGGCCCTATGAGACTCTATGTGGGATCATTACACTTCAACATAACTGAAGATATGCTTCGAGGAATCTTCGAGCCATTTGGCAGGGTAAGCTTTGATTTGGCTTGTTGTGTTAGAGTAGTTTATTTGAAAAACCTAGCTTAGTTGTTGAGTACTGGCAGCTTCTGGAAATAATTGAGGTTCATACTCACAGAACGCTTGTGGCTTTCTTGCACTGCTGTGCCTGTGCATCCACAGGCCTTAGGTATGTGAGTAGTGTTGGAGAGCAGATGAGAACTTAAGATTTGTGGTGGTGTCCAGTGAATTTGAAAGGCAGAATCCAATGAATACCTGAAATAAAGGAACAGGAAAAAAAGAAACCAGACAAATCCTGTATGTTGTATGCTGCTCTGGCAACTTGTAGTATCTTTCCCTTTCAGCATTGTGAATGGCAGCCCCATTTCACAGGTTAAAGCACAAAAAACAGAACTGGGGCTGAGGTCTCTGAGAATAGTATTATCTATCAATCTATTGTCTGTTTCTGACGACTTTTTGCAGCAGCTTTAGCTGATGTTAAGATCATGAACTAGCAGTGTGTCTTACACAGCTCTGAGTTGGGCCCGTTCTCACTCCTGAGCATGGGGCAGCAGGATGCAGCACGGCAATAAGTTTATATAGAGAGAATTGTGGAAGTGAGCAGATAAAACCTGAAGTTTCCTGTGGAGTTAGAATACGTTAGCCCTACTGTGCTACGGTACTGGGGTATATCTCATTTAGATAGGGGAAAAGTTAGGTATTCAATATGCTTCTTAATGGGTAAAAAGAAGTCTGTTAATGTTAGAGGTTTTTGCCTACTGTCTTTGGGTATGAACTCTGCCTCATATACATACAGTATATGCTTTTCACATGCTTTATTTAGACTCAGTATGCATATCCTTTTAAATCTCTTGTGCAAAACCCTGTAAAATTGCTACAATTGATTAAATTTTAATCCACATGGCTGCTCTTCTGGTGGTTTGGGGGTTTTTTTCCATCAAGGTCTGGCAGTAGGATTAAGGTAGTTTAGGAGGCTTATATCGAGACCTGTGAAGATCTTTGCTTCTTATTCCGTACACTCCAGTCCTCCCCAATGCTGCTTTATGGCTGATGGATAACTCAGCAATGCGTTTTAAATTCAGTAACTGTAAACTTCTAGGAGTTCCCATGTACCGATAGTTATTAAAATATACAGCTTTTTCTTAAAGTCCCTCATCAGTCATGCATACTGCTTTTCTTAGTTTGTAGAACAGTTTCTCAGAATACGAGGTGCAATGATCAGTGTGTTTCAGTTACGATCTGATCATGTCTGCATGCTCATTCTGCTAGAATTCTGCGTCAAGACCAAGCCTCTACCTGTAGATGAGCTCAAAACCCTTACATTTACCAGCTTCTGTCTTATACAGTACCTAATTAGCTGTATACTAATTTACCTGTATACTAATGTCTGTATACTAATTTTGAAATGAGGAAGGAATGAGAAACTAATTTTAAAAAGTAAAAGTAATAGTTTTAACATTCATCCATGTGTATTAGAAAGGGCTGTTTTCATGTTGTGTTCTGGTAGCTTGGGGTTTGTTCCAAAATGTCTGATAATGAATAGCTTTATTCTTATCTTTAGATTGAAAGTATTCAGCTCATGATGGACAGTGAAACTGGACGCTCAAAGGGATATGGATTCATTACGGTATGACTAGAATTGCCAGGTTTCTTAAGACAATTTCTCAGTGTAACCTGCCCATGTAGGAGAGTATCTCTATATACGAACCTTCCTGTGTGTATCTGTGTGGTTATATAGTAGCAGTCTAAATGTAATAAAATAAATACAATCTAAATTTGTTACATATGCACAGGAGCTACTAAATTGCAACTTGAAAACTCTATATATCTCATTTTAGAAGTGCTATGTTGCAGGATGCAGCACTGGCTTTTTTCTTTGTTTCTGACTGTTGTCTGGGTATTGTGAATGAGCAATGAATGTGTTTGGATGGGAATAGTTTCTTCTGTAGTCAGTGCCTGCAGAAGCAAATGCTGTCTTTTGCAGGCAAAGACACTAGTAAAGACTGGTGTTTTTTATAGCTGAAAATAATTGAATTTGAGCTTTTTAGGGGAAATAAAATTTTAGAGGCTGAAACTTTCAGTTGAAAACATCTTTCCTCTTTACCCTCAGGTACACAATTTTGTGAACTTGAGTTTCTTGACTGACCTGGCAATTTGTCATGGGGAAAAAAAGTCTCGGCTGGGACCTCTGGCACGTGGACACAAATGAAACCAAACTTACTATATAGTTCATACTTGACGGTTTTAACACTGATAAAATGCTTGTATGTTTATTTTGATGTTTCGCAGCATAAAGCAGAACATCTGTTAGGAATAACCACTAAATACCATGGCAGTTGTAAGATTGCAAAGGAATTGAGTGTCTCTTTTGAAAGAGAACCACAGCCATGACTTCTGTTGATTGCTGTATCTAGATGCTATAACTTCAACAATATGTTTAAATACATAGTACCTAACTATGAGAAAGTAAATACCAAAATATATGTCTTTGGTTTAAATGAAAAATACCAAGCACATTTACATTAGCTTGTTGCTATTATCTTGAAGAGTTTCTCCTAGTTGCATAATTGTGGATATTACATACAGTAGAAGGGTTGCTGAATCTTGTGGGCAAATATTACTGAATTTGTCTTTTTCCAATCTACAGTTCTCAGACTCTGAGTGTGCCAAAAAGGCTCTGGAACAACTCAATGGATTTGAGCTGGCCGGAAGGCCAATGAAAGTTGGACATGTGACTGAGCGCACTGATGCTTCCAGTGCTAGCTCATTTTTGGACAGTGATGAGTTGGAACGGACTGGAATTGACTTGGGAACAACTGGTCGCCTTCAGCTGATGGCAAGACTTGCAGAAGGTGTGTGCAGTGTTGGATAACAAGTGTGTGAAGAAGTTTGCGGAATTTAAATTAAAACACTCCACAGAACTGTTAGGATACATGTATGAAACTTTTAAATGCATGGTATTTTTTATCTTTTGACAACAGGAAGATTTCTGATACTTCTGTTACTGCATCCCTAACTGAGTGAAAGGGCCTGCTCCAAGGTCTCTGTGTTCTGTTCCAGGTACTGGTTTGCAGATTCCTCCAGCTGCACAGCAGGCTCTGCAGATGAGTGGATCTTTGGCTTTTGGAGCTGTGACAGGTAAGAAATTATGACCTATATATATTTCTAAAATTTACTTTTAAAATTTGAGACAGGAGGTACTTAACTATGTTTTCTGGTCTTTTAAAATGAGGTATTGCAGCTTGTTTTACAAACTGTAAAACACTGCAAATCCATAAGCAAATAACTAATGACAGTATATCACAATTTGGATGGGTGTGATTCACTTTGCATATTTTTCCAAATCTGCTGGTTTTCATCCCAAACCTGTATCTCTTCACTGTTCTCTGTGCTAGTGGGGATTTGTATGTTCCCCTACAGTATAAGTGTTGACTGTTAAAAATGGCAGGCTCAGAATTGGAAGGGGATTGACCCCTTTAGAAAAGCCAGAGCTGTACAAAGGGCAGAAAGGTTATTAGGACTTTATGGGAGACATCACAAAGATGGCCACAGTGTTTTTACAGCGTATGGCCTCCATTTGATGTCGGGGGGAATGTGTGTGGTGCTTGGATTTGGCTAGAGTTGGATGTGTGGTCTGCAGGTGGTTGTGTTGGAATGAGGCTGAGGGATGTGATTGCTGCTGCTTAGTTCATAGCTGGTCTGAAAAACAAACTATTCATGGGGTCTTCAGAACTAGAGCAAGGAGTAACCTCCCTGAAGGTTACTTTTTTTTTTGCTACTTTTGATTAGCACTATGAACAAAGGATATGAAATTGTCATAGCAGTAGAAAAGACCTCAATGTCACAAATAACCAGATGCTGGAATGTGTGGGAAGTGTCAGGAAAGTAGCAAAGAAAAGTAGCAGAGCTTGTGATGGAAATGATTCAGACTTAATAAGATAGGCCTGAATCATGTTACTGAAGGTCAGGTGCAGTCTTAAGAAGAGCATACATATGAAGCTGTAGACAGTTGCTAAAAGAATGTAATAGAGTTGTTCTAGAGATGTGCCCTTGGAAGGAAAAGGAACTGGCCAATGACAGAAAAATTTTGGTTGTCTGTTTGAGAAGGGTGAAAAATGTGCAGTGGCAAGGAAAAAGTGTATCTAGTCCAGAAAGAGAAGGAAAGGTAACCACTGCTGAAATTAGGTCAATGTTAATGCAGGTTATAAAGTGGTGTGGCAGTCTTGTGTAGAAACACATGTAGGCAATTAGAAGTGAGAATAGTGTTTTAAAAAAACACCAGTCCTTTTCCTCCCCTGCATTTGAAACAAACAAGGTCAAAAAAATCCAATCTTGCTAAATCAAGAACGTGGTTAAAAATGTCTGACACAGCTGAATGGTTCAGGGAGTATGGAATCGGCATGAGAAGACATGGCTGCAGAGAGATAAATGATGAGGCTGAATACAGGTGTTAGAAGAAGATGCATGTTTAGCAACTGTAGAAATAAAGGTGGTAGGTAGCATTGTTCATTCCGTTTGTATTGTACAAAAGGAATAATGCAGACATGTACAACTTGAGTAACTTTGGAAAAAGATAAAGCTTTTTGCTGCCGTAGAGTCATGAGCTATCCCCAAAGTGAGATTTGGTTATGGATTAAAGATCTCTTTACTCTTGTTAGAGAAAATTACTACCAGGAATTATGTCATTGTGGGAGACTTTAACTTCCCTGATACAGATTGGAGAAGAATTGCTAGTAATAATGGTGGGGCCCAGATATTCCTGGATGTGATATCCGACAAATTTCTTCATCAAACACTCACTGACTCATGAAGAGGGGATGCTATTTTAAACTCAATTTGGTAAGTAATGAAGATGTTATGGATGAGAATAGAAATGACCATTGACTTGAGGGATCATGAGTTGCTCATATTTAAATGGAAGATACACAAACAGGTCTAACTGATGGTTGAAGAAACAAGGCAATTAAGTCATCTGGTCTGAGCAACTTGGGTGTTTGAACACACAGGATGTGAACAGTTTCTTCTGTTTCACATTGCTAATGCTGTGTTGGATCTGTATTCTACAGAAAGAAGAAAAAGTCCTGTTAGTGTGGGCTCCAAGCTAAACCTGGGGTGATCAGCTACCTCAAAAGAAATAAGGAATGACCACACAGCCTATGAAGAATAATAATAAAACAATAATAAAACAATAATAAAACAATAGTTTGGGAAGCAGATAAAAAGATATTTGATAATTGTCTGCCAACAGTCAGATTGAGTTAGACATTGTAAAAATCGTGAAAGCAATAGATGAAGGTTTATCAACTCTTGAAGGAAAAAAAAGGAAGTGGGACTGAAGTGAAGGANGTATTCTACAGAAAGAAGAAAAAGTCCTGTTAGTGTGGGCTCCAAGCTAAACCTGGGGTGATCAGCTACCTCAAAAGAAATAAGGAATGACCACACAGCCTATGAAGAATAATAATAAAACAATAATAAAACAATAATAAAACAATAGTTTGGGAAGCAGATAAAAAGATATTTGATAATTGTCTGCCAACAGTCAGATTGAGTTAGACATTGTAAAAATCGTGAAAGCAATAGATGAAGGTTTATCAACTCTTGAAGGAAAAAAAAGGAAGTGGGACTGAAGTGAAGGAAAAACTGCTCCCAAGATGTTTTTATGTATTTCATTGCCTCAATTTGTAGTGGGGATACTGGCCATAAAGTTTGGAATTTGAGGAAGGTAAGCTAGGAATATGTAGTTCAAAAATAAAAAGAAAAGAAAATTTCTCCCAAGGTAGAAAAAAAGCTAAAAGTAAGAGGCTAATGTAAACAGTTCAGAGGAGTAAAACTCTCATGAAATGAGTGATGGAATACATGTGTGAAACATGAGGTCTCATCTCTGGCATTGTCCATAAACATTTGAAGTCCATGATATGGTATATATATATATATAATCTAGAAACATGTGACTCTAGATTACGTACACTTGAAGGAAGAAGAATGTGGTCTGGCCAGATTCTGGTCTCGTTACTGGCGAGACTTTGCTCCTTCAGAAGTCATACTAAAGAAGGGTAAACTGGAGAGTATTATGAAAGTACAGCTTATGGTCAGAAACTGCATTTACAGACCAACAGTCTTTGATAAAACTGCTTTACCTTGGCAAAGGAGGAGCAGCTTCTTCCTGATCTTTAGATTCCTGTCATTTGGAAGTTATTGAACTGGAGAAATGAGTAATATAGCAAGTACAAGGTGTGTTAAGAAGCTGGCTCAGAGAAAGAAGGATTTTTTTACAGGTGAAAGCTGGGAAAGTTGGAGGCTGTTGTTAAAGCCAAAGTTCAGATGTTGGGGTGGTCTTGTGTAATATTTACATGAATGAAAATGGTCAGCAGTAGGAATGAGGTGAAAAAATGCATAGGTGCTGTTGACAAGAAATTCCTAGGGTGTTGTATATTGTTCACCTCTTCAGGGTTAAATCAAATTCCACTCATGTAGTCTGGGAGCTTAGCAGTGGAAGAATGGCCAGGGAGGAGAAGAATATCTAAATATTTCAGTTTATCAGTGCCAGAATATGACCTGGCAGCAATGATGCATTGTCAAAATATCAGCTTTGTTCCTAGAGGCAAGTACACCTGAGCATCTGAGGTGTAATACATATATCCACAAACACTTCTGATAATCCATGTTCAAGAGGGAGTCAGTCAAAATAAAGTATGGAAGGTAAAGAATTAATTTTAGGGGACACCTGAGAATTTGGCCATCCAGCAGGAAGAATTTGAAACTGAACAGTTGTAGCTGTGTACTCCCTGTTCTCTTTCTGAACATAGGAGATTTAAAATAATCAGCCTATAGAATATTCTTCTAATGCTTTGTGGGACAAAGCATCCCTTAGTTGTAGAAGGAGCTATCTGTTTATGGAAAAAATTGAGATGGTGTGCTGCAAAAGAGGAAGGGATAGGTATTCTCATCCTGGACCTCTGTTTGGTCTCTGTTCTAACAGAGTAATGACTTGGGACACTGGGCAGTACTTGGCAGGCTTTGGCCTATTTAAAGCCATCTGGATTTCAAAATAAACTTTTTACTTTAAGACACAAAATGCTTTGATAGATATGTCTGTACACATAGACATAGTGTTCTCTGTACACTAAACATGTACTATCATGCTAAACTTGCTGCTCTTACAGGTGATACATAAGAACATGCTGAAAAAGTTACTTCGATCTGAATTTGACACATGTATTAATTTTACTTTCTGCATACTATTTAAAACTGTAGGGGAACATGAGTTGACAGTAACGAGTGATGATGAATTTCTTAATTCTGAGTGATTTTAGAAGTGAGAGGAAAGGACCATTCTTCAGTCATGAGCAACAAGAGAATCCAGTTAGTTGATAAAAGATTTGGTGAGCAGCAGGTTATGTGTCAAAGGTAGTAGGTAATTAACTTATGAAACTGTTGCACAAGATAGTGGTAACTGCCTTTGCTGTGTTTAGAACAGATCTTACTTGGCCCTGGACAGAATTTGCATTGATGATGTGTGCAGGCTCACCACGTTAGGTGCAAGAGTTTTGGAGCATTTGGCTGTAGAGCCCCAGGCTGACCCATATAGACAAGTTCAGCTGGACATGATGCATTGGAATTGCAGCAGAAAAAGTGTCTGTCCTCAGCAAGCTTAAGAGAGGTCGGGTATTTGCTGATTTCTTTAAAACAGCTTTGTTTTCAAAAGAGTCTGAGTATTAATTAACAAGGCAATTACTTAGAGATTTGGCCAAAACCATGCAGTCTCTGCAGAGAATACAGGCTAAGGCAGCCTTTGCTATTGTGATACTTCTCATTCTATGGAGGTGAGGACTTTGTGTGTTCAGATCTGGATGGAAAACATGCCAAACTTAGCCAGCTCTTTCTACAACTCAGCCTTCAGAGCTTACTCCTTCCAGCTCTTGCATTTCAGTATGGTTCCCGGTATGTGTTCTTTGCAAGGCTCTTGGAGAGACACATGAGGAGAATCTAGAGAAAAACATTTATTCCTGTTGGTTCTTCAGTGTTGTGGAGGAGGTTTTATTACAAAGGGGAAAAGTATGTTGATACCTGGTGCCTTCAGGTATTTCCAGGTAAGCTTGGAAGCTTACTTGGTGCTCATCACTTTGCTACTCTCTAAATGAGTGAATTAAGGCATTGGTTTGCTTCAGTCTTCTCACACCTAGTGTCTGTTAAATGGAACCATGATTGAAAGGGCTTATGCTTACAGTTCTTGAATTCTGAAGTTTTCTGTTAGTTCAAAGATGTCAAGTATTGAAGTCATGTACTTAGAAATGGCTAGAAAGTCTGCATGTTTGCTCCCATCACTTTGAATAAGGACAAGTCTATGTTGTTAAACAAGTAAATAATGTTTTCTAGGCAAATTACATGTTCTGAACACTTGAAAGTGTTTTGAATTTGAAAAATACCAAAGTTACTTGTATCATTATGCCATCTATATGAAAGGATAGCAGATGAAGTATTGCCTTATTCTACTTGAAATGAAATTCGAGAACTGCTTTAAGAATGTCAGGTTTGGATAACTCTGTGCTTAGCTGCTTCCTGGTAGTAAAGATGTGAAACCTCTAATGTGTGTCAGAATTGCTGTAATTATTTTCTCATGGATTAAAACATGTCTTGTAAAGACCTCAATCACAGCAAAAGCAAGTTGGGAGTGATACATTGAATTAAAGGACATGGTCCTTATCTGTCCCTTTAAGGTATTGTTTCTCTTTAAAATGCTTTGTGATCATGGAATCTGTCAAGTACAGAATACTCTAGTAGACAAGCTGAAATTAGTGAAACTACTCACAGCTAGAGAGGAACAGTGTACTGGAATAAGCTCTTGACCACAGGAATACAAGCTGAAGAACCTGGCTGGCAGGTAATGACACGGTGATGCTAGCAAGCATACTAATTAACTTCTCTGTATTTTTCTTTAGATTTGCAAACAAGACTGTCTCAGCAGAATGAAGGTAAACTAGCATTTGATATGACTTGTAATTAGCAGATTTTATTTCAGGTGTCTGTAGGGGAAATGCTTCTGGTATAGGGTTTGCCTATACCTGAGAAATTGTGTCCTGTTAGTTGTCTGTGGGGAATCATGCTGTGATTGATGTTTTGACTGAAAATTCTTGGTAGCATTTTCTCCAGTATTGGTAACATTCCCCAGCCATGTGCTAGTCCAAGAAAATGTGTGGGCTGGTATTTGTGGTTGGATAGGAGTGTTCTCCCTGCCTTAGAGGGGTCATTTGAGAATCAGGAGTTTGGATTTACTGTCTCTGAGTCGCTCATTATCTGACTGCACAGCCCTTAATGTCTGAAGTATATGGGGAAGGGGGCTGTTATTGCAGCTCCATTGACAGAAGCCTGTGGAAGGGCAGCCTGTGGGACAGTGTTTAATACAGTGTACTGGCATGGTGAGCAGCAATAAATGACAAGTAATAATTTCAGAGTTATAGGGGAAGAACAATTTCAGTTGTCAAATGTTTCCTTCAGTTTGCATTTTCAAGGAATGAAAGTGCAGGTACACTTCTGAAGCATAATTCAGCATGCTTAAAACAGGTTATAAGAATTCCCCAAGGTGTCTGTTCTTTGCTGTGCAGTCAGCTGGGGTAGTGCTGTCCTGAGGTGCTGCTGGGCTTCGAAGAGGAGCAAACAGTAAAGGTGCTGCTGACATGCAACTCAGGCAGACATTTTAGATGCAAATGAAGATACATACCTTTTAATGTTCAAATGGGAAATCTGCCAAAATTGATGTACATGATTATATTTTCACTTTTCAGCTTCAACTGTGATTCATAATATGCTGGTTTTTCTGTTGATCAGTTTAAATGTATCTATCATCAGTAGTGTCTGTTTCTGAGTTTTGCTTTCCTGCCTTCAATTTCTGTTTAGTCAGAGCTGTTTCTATTATGCTGAATAAATTAGAGCCATGAATAGTGGGTTCTTAGATATGCTAATAGGTTTTTTTTTCCATTACAACAGTTCTGGCTGCAGCTGCTTCTGTACAACCACTTGCAACACAGTGCTTCCAGCTTTCCAACATGTTTAATCCTCAAACGTAAGTGGTTTATCATTGTTTGGCATTTGTCAATGACTTTAACATGTAAGAAAGATATCAGAACGTTGTAGGAGTGTGTTTAAGGAGTTTTGGGGTGGATTTTGTCTGAGTGATATCTCTGTCCTGTTTTTGCTTCCCCTGTACAGTGAAGAAGAAGCTGGCTGGGACATAGAAATTAAAGATGATGTGATTGAGGAATGTAACAAACATGGAGGAGTTATCCACATCTATGTTGACAAAAACTCAGCTCAGGTATGCCTGCTTCTGGTGGGGACACACTGAGCAGATGTTAGGAGTTCTGTTGCTCTCTTTTGTCTAGGGGGAGCATTACAAACATGGGGCTTTTCCTAAACTGCACCTAAATTTCTTCGTTTGTGCAGAATGTAGGTGGTTCCCTCACATTGTGAATCACTGTGTGTAACTTGGATGCATGTATGAGCAGCTTTCTGGTGCTGCTCTTGCAGGTTTACCCAGCTGAAGTTCCTGTAGAAGAGCAGTGACCAGTTCAGGCATTTGACATTTCCCTTAAGCTGTGCATTTCCCACAAGACAGGGACTTCAGTTTACTCTTTCTAGAGCACAGGCTTCAGCAGAAAGGGCCCTTGCTGCAACAGAATTACAGTGTACAGGTAAATGTGTGCCTCATCCCATGCTTAGAAACAGTTGTGCTCACTCATGAAGTTAAAGCTTTGCAATGGGCAGTCTGAGGGCCTGGAGCTAGAACAGGGAAGAGAGACTGCTGGTGCTGACTGAATTCCAGATGCATGCCTGCATCTTAAAGTGGTGAATATACTTTTCTTCTGACTTCACCTTGTTTACATAATCCCCACACTGGTTACCTCTTCTCTGTATTTCAGCTCTTAGAATGTATAAACTCTGGAAGGTCTGTAAATAGATTAACTATCTTCAACCCTTTTTTTAAAGAATTCACAGCCCAAACAGAAGTTCAGTTTTCAGATGGTTTCAGAGTTGGGTTCATTTCTATCTGTCAGACCCTAAAAGTGCCCTTTTGTGTTCCATGCTAAGGTACAAGGCTGAAACCCATGTTCCTGTTGGTGTGCTTAGGTGGGATTGTTCTGTGCTGGTGATCCACTTAGCACTCACCAACCATTGCTGTCTTGTGCAGCTGCCCCAATGTCACCTGAAACCCTTTCATGTGGGTTTAGAGAGGTTAGATAGGAGCTGCAGTCTAGCACAGAAAACAATCTGCTGCCCTACCTGGCATCTTGTAATCTTGAAGATGACAACTATCGTCTTGGACTGTTGGACTGATGAGAGGCAGAAATCTTGCCCACAATGCATTTGTTATTTAGAGAAAACTTCGTGTTCTTTGACAGGAAAAAACCCAAAACAGCCAACAACCCAGAACACTTCCCACCTCCAAAAAACCCTCCCAACAGCCAAACAAAAAAATCACTGCACAGCCCCCCAAAAAACCACCACCCCCAAAACTACACCAGCCCTCAAGATACCTCACCTAGGTTCTAAGCACACGGAGCTGCAAAATTCTGTTTCACATTAGCAGGTGGATTTAAAAGAAGAAACTACAAGCTACTATGTAATGAGTTAATGTTTCATAAAAAATGAAATCTGTTTAGTCACAGTAGCACAGCAGTGACTCAGATACAAAATATCCACTGCTACAGTTTCCACTGTACCATTCTGTTTTCCAGGTTTAGATTTTGGGCACCTTCAGGGCTCTGTCCCAGAGTGACTTCCTTGCTGAGGGCTGTCAGGGGTTGGATTATGAGGGTGTGATTTGTTGTGGATGAAACAGTTGCAGTCCCAGCTGAGTGCATGGCTCATGTAACCGCACCCATCTGTGCTCCTGGGTGTTAAGGAAAACCACAGCTTTGTGTTCCTGCACCTCATTTGGGCATTTAAGCAGCTTGGGTGCCTTTGCAGGGGGAGGCTGAGAGCAGAGCTGTGTGTATTAATTCATTGCTTAGTGCCTTAATCACCAGCCCCTAAGCTCAGGTTCACCCCATGAGAAAGGCATGAGTTAGACTGCAGTGGGAAGAGTTAATACAGGCTGACTAAAGCTGCTAAGGAAAGGCTGGAGTCTGTTTTTTAATATACTATTTTCCTGAAAAATCTGTTTCACTTAGAATTGATCTTCTTGGGTATTACTGATGGTCTACTTTTAAGCAGGCAGCCAGAAAAATGCCACACATTACTGTGGGCATCTGTGTGTCTTGGAGTTGTTGGATGTGACTGTTGCAGCTCTCTTGATTAGGGAGGCATAGTGCTTGATCTGCAGATGGGAAACTCCAGGCGTCTCTGGTGAAGTTCAGAGATGTCTGTCCTTCACCTTGGGAACCATCTCAGGCTCTTCCTGCCCTGCTGGGATGGGATTTTCCCTTTGCCTCAGTTCTTGTTCAAGTAAAGACAGACATGCTGATGTTTATGTAGGAGAATTTTTATGGTATCAGTCTCCCTTGAAGTGCTGCTTGTTCTTCCCATCTGGGGGAATGGGGAGTGCTTGGTTCGTGTGGAATACAGGCTGTGAGCTTGCATGTTGAGTGAAGCATATGTGGTTGAGGTTAGTGGCTTATAGACCTTGGCAGATGGGCTGCCTTGGGGGCAGCCAGACCCCTTGTGCCCTTCCCTTTCACATGGTGTTAATGATTAGGAGCCTTTAGATCCTCTCTCTAAAAGGCTCTCTCAGGAGCAGATCAGCCATCCATGGCTCAGTCATTGCCAGTCAAATGCATGTTTGGGCTGTCTTGCAAAGTCCTATTTAGGAAAATGGAATGCTGCAGTAACTGCCACAGTGAAGTAGTGCCTGCCAGTACCACAGCCCCTTCTCTTGTGCTCGTTCTGTGATATGGGTTAACGCCTGCGGGTGCCCACTGGAGCAGCTGTGGCCCTGTCACAGCCAGGCCCAGGGGTGGCTGAGAACAGCCCTGGGGAAGTGTCTGACTCCTCATGGGCTGCACTCTTGTGTCTTGCAGGGCAATGTGTATGTCAAATGTCCCTCCATCGCCGCTGCCATTGCGGCTGTCAATGCTTTGCACGGGAGGTGGTTTGCAGGTGAGTGTTCCATGTACATGCCTACCTTTAGTCATCCCTTACAGAAGTGACCAAACACTGATTTTTACTTTCTTTTGTCTTGTGATTAGGTAAAATGATTACAGCAGCGTATGTACCTCTTCCAACGTACCACAGCCTTTTCCCAGACTCTATGACTGCAACCCAACTACTGGTTCCTGTTCGACGATGAAGATTAATTTAGTCAGTTTTGTACATAGGTATTTTTTGGAGGAAGATTGAGTTATCTTTTATTTAGATAAAACTAAAGGAAAGGATTTAATGTCATTTTGTGTACACTTCCCGCTATCTTTAAAAATAAAATGAAGTAAGCAGAAATGCAGTGTGTTCATTCTCCCTAACTAGCATTTCCACTGTATACAAAGCTGTTGACTTCTTCTGCCTTGTAATTCTTGTACATTGACAAAGGTGATCCGTAGGAACTGAAAAGTAGCTCATAGATAACAAGTACTCTGTAAAAGGCAGATGGGACATAATGACATTTTTAATGTTTCATGAGCCTTTCTTTTAATGCAGCAAAGACATTTTACATTTCACTAAATGTGGGTGATCTGCTCAAGGGTAGTATCAGAGAGACTGGATGAAGGGACATATTTAGTGTTTTTGTATAAATGGAGAATCCAAAAAGCTACTGAATGCTGACTGCAGACAGCTACTCAGCTTGCTTTGTGCTGAATAATTGGTAAGAATAGGAGGATTGAAGGATTTTATTTCTTGATGGTAACTTTTGATTATTGTATCTGTAAAAGTTTCTTTGTAAATACTGTGAGGTGTGTCTAAGTTTCCAAACAAAACATCTCTGCATTTCCAGATGAGTTTCCATGTGTGCAGTGGGGCAGAGCTGGAGGATTTCAGCCAAGTCTGAAAATGGGTGGGAAATACAGAAACGTGTTTTGTTCTGGTTGCATATAATCTTTGCTCTTTTTAAGCTCTGTGAGCTCTGAAATATATTTTTGGGTTACTTCAGTGTGTTTGACAAGACAGCTTGATATTTCTATCAAAGACTTTCATATTGCAACAATCTTTGTAAGAACCACTCAAATAAAATTCTCTTAAAAAGGCCTTCATGAAGCTTTATTTCTCTGCTCCCCCAGTGTGACTTCGAGCAGTGTGTGCTTAGGCCTGGGGGTGACTGAGATGCTGTGCAGTGGCCAGTGTCTGGAATGCCACTGCACGGTACCAGGTCCCCCATGGGCTATCAGGTGCTCAGAGTACCTGCAGGAGCTGTTCCCAGCCCTCTGTGCAGTGTGGCCGTGGTTGCTGAGGATCTGGTGACAACTCTTACCCTCCTCAGGCATGCTCAAAGTTCAGTTCAGAGATGACCCCTCCTGCCCACATCCACTCCCATCCTTCACAAGTGGTTGAGAGTCCTGGGGCTGGAGGACTCAGTTATGTTTGCTTTCAGTCTGGTTTCTGGAGGGAGCCTGCCCCTGTGCTTTCCCCTTTCTACCCCTGTCCCTGGCCTTTTTAACCACTAAGAAAAAACCAAGGTGGAGAGAGTAGGGAGAAGAGAACATTCCCAGGGAGGTGAAGGTGGGGCAGGCAGCAGTGCTGCTGCTGTTCTGTGGTACTGTGGGGAGAGGACCTGCTCTGCAGCCCCTGGGGCTGCAGCTGTGCTTGAGCTGCAGCGGGGCAAGGGCCTGTCCTTAATCAAGGAACTGGGAGCAAGCAAAAGGCACAGGTGGAGAGGGGCTGGGAACACAGCAGGATCATGGGAATAGTAACACAGCTGAAGAAGTAGAGCTGGCTCTCTAGGCATGCTTCATCTGAGAACAGGTTTTGAGTGGTGAATTTGTTTCTGCCTTAAAAACTGGGGAAAAGGCACTTGTACCAGGTCCAGGCTCTACTGGTGCCAGTTGAGGTAGTGCTGTTGCTCACATGTCTTCCTTACACAGAACTAAAGGAGGAGCAGAGTGAGGCCTTATTTCAAAAGGCAAGTAGTGGAAGACTACAACACCAACAACTGTTTCCTAGGTCACCTGTTGGCTTCTGGGGCTGGTGAGAAGCAGGAGGGATCCCCTTGCTCTCCTGGACAAGTCCTGATCACCCTGTAGGCCTGCTAAAGCAGAATGTAAGAAAAGGCTTTGTTTCTGGGGGCACAGCTCTTATGGGACCTGCCTGAATCCTGGGCTCCCTTACTCTTTTGAGGGCATCTGCCCCATGACACTTGGAACTCGGAAATGGGACCAGCTTCAACCCACCTATTTTTGCAAGAGGACAGAAATTTGATCATTAACCTGAAGTACCCACCATCTAACTTTCCTAGACCAAGGAATGCATGAAGGAACAGAGCAGCTCCACATCCACATGGGCAATGAGAGCTGCCCAAGTGCCAAAGGCAGAAACCTGTGTGGTGTGTTTACTTGTATCTGTAAAACAGGAACTTTAATGTAGTAAAAATTATTATTAATTCTCATTGTTCTGGGAATAAGAGATGGGAAGAAAGTAGAGATTTTGTAAAAAGCATGCTTACAATCAGCAGAGCACAGAGGGTAGGACTGCTGTTTCATTAAGAGCTCTCACTTCCAGGTATCTAAAGATTTTATTATTGTACAGCAGAGAAATGGCTGGGTGGGGGCACTCTGGGATAAATCCCAAACTCCAGATCAGCAGCGTATTCCCATACCAATGGCCATGAATGTCCCAAACGTCCCACCGCTTTGCATCATCGTTTTGCCAACTCCACCCATCAGCTCTCGTCCTCTCATGCCAATCCTGAGATAAAGAAAACCACAGGGATTATATGAAAGCTGAAACCTGACAGGTCACAGACATGCAGCAGAAAACATCTGAGACAATCAGCTCATGGCTGCAAATTGAACACTTCTTCAGTCTAAATCTGTGCAGTTGTACCGCTGCTGCCTCCCCAGAGACTGGCTGCAGTGCCCTGTGCTACTGCAGGGGCTCTGGGGTGCCTCTCACCAATGGCCCATGTGTATTTTTTCCTGCAATGGAACCTTCCTGTCACACCTTCAGCAGGAACAGCTTTGCATCCTAGTCTCCCAAATATCCTTAATACAGGAAAAAAAATGCTGTCCAAGTATTTCACTTGCCAGAGTACAAGAAGAGTTGTCTGAGCTGTTGTACTGCCATCCTCTCTAGCTGCAGTGGCAGTCTTTTTAATATCACCAATTTAAAATTAACTTTCTATTTACTACTGACTCTGTATTTTTAATATGGGACACCTGAAAGGCCTAGAAACTTCAAAAGGTGTTTCTGTTCTCCAGTTTTCACTTACCTGAGGTCAGACTAAAACAAAAAGAATTGTTCTGTCTCAAGAAGCTCTTGCAATATTTTGCTTTTAAGCACCACAGTGACTTCAGGGTCTAAGGAATTTCATGCACTTCATTCTTAAAACATGAGATTTTCCCTCAAAAATAGAACAGCAGAAGTACTGTAGCTGTGTCATTCAAGTATGACAGAACCACTCTCACTGGTTCTTCTAAATGCCCTTAATATGTATCTTCTGCCAGCATCATGCTGCTTACCCTCTGGGAACCGAGAGATTAGAAAACTTCAAACTCCCATTGGATTAGGATTTGTGCCTTTTCCTCCTTCACTTCGCTACCAAATCATCACCCCTGTTTAGTCACAGCTAAGAGCCATCAAACAGAAAGAGTTCTGCAAAGTATGGAAGAGCTGCCTTCAGTGATTCTTTGTCACAGATGATTGTGCAAAGCCAGTCAGCAGTGCCAGAGCAAACACAGAGCAGCCAGCACGGCTTGTTTTCATGTCAGCATGCTGGCAAGTCCCAGGGGAAGGTGGAATATTGTCCCTCTCCATTGCACAGTGGGACTGTGCCAGTGCCAGCCATGGCTCTACCCACACCTCTGCCATTCAGACTCAGGGTCAGTTTGGTAACTGCCTCTGTGCAGGGCATGGGACATGCAAAGGGACCACAGTGCAAACACTGAGAGCTTACAGAGCACCTCAGGAAGCTTTAGGGCCAGGAGAGGGCTGCACATGTATCTGCACAGACAATTCATCTGGTTCCTCCTGGAGCTGGTCCTCCACAGCCTCAGCTTCCCAACGAACCTCCCTTACAAGAGGCAAGAAAAGGTCTGTGAAACTGTGATCCTGCAGCATAAGGGGCACCCAGAGGTGATGCCCTGCCAGCACCAGACTCACCTGCTGGAGGCCAGGGCTTACTGCAGTAGCTGGAGTCACAGACAAGTTCTACTCAGGGACTGGCACAGGACCAGACTCGATCCCTTCCCAACCCCACATCAGGACCATTTCTCACTGGCTATCGCCCTGTCAGCACTTGTCTGTGGAAGCCATTTCCCTGGCGTACCTGAGGCAGGAAAATGTGCCGAACAGCGCTCCTGCAGCCATGCCCACTGCAAAGCCCATCATGAAACCCATCTTTATTCTGTCAAAGCAGCTGGGCTGCGACTGCCCGTACGGGCCCACGGTCACAGGCATCTAAAAAAGAAAGGACAATACCCACATCAATTTACTGCTTTGCACGCAGACTTCTATAACCAAACTGGGCTGGCAGGCCGGCCCGTGCAGCTCAGAGCTTCTCGCACATGCAGCGCTGGAGGCTGTGCTGGCTCCCAGGCCTGTCTCCTTGCCTGTCAGGTAGGAAGGACAAGGAGGGAACGACGGCCTCGTTTCCCCTGAGCAAGCTACTGCGAGCGCCGCTGTGGCTGCTGAGGCTGTTTCGGGGCCTCACCCTGGGTGCTCCCAGTCCCCAGTGAGCAGCGCACGCGGCACCTGACCGAGCCTCGGCTGCTGGCCCGTCCTTCCCGGCTGCCGTCGGTCTCGGAGGCAGAGGAGCGGGCAGTGAACCCACCCTTACGGAGACCGAGGCCAGGACGGGGACTCAGCGCTGAGGCTCAGGCCGCGCACGCCCCGAGAACGGCGGCCATCGCTTGCCGTCCGGTGCAAGAGCTCTCGGAGGCGAACCGGGCTCCTCAGCGCGCGCTTCACCTCACCAGCGCCCCGGCCCGCCTGTTCCTGTTCCTGTTCCTGTGCCCGTGCCCGTGCCCGTGCCCGTTCCCGTGCCGTCGCCCCGCCCGCACCTCGCTAGGCCGCACCGCGCCTCCGCCCGTCTCGACCCCGCTTCCGGCGCGCACCGTGACGTAAGGCCGGGGTAGGCCTGCCCTCGCTCTGCCCGTCGCGCGGTATGCTGCTGTGGCGGCGCTTGGCGGCCCTGAGGGGCGAACGAGCCCCGCGGCAGCTCCGGGCGGGGGGACCGACACCGGCATCGGGATCGAGATCGAGATCGGGATCGGGATCGGGATCGGGACCGGGACCGGGACCGGGACCGGGACCGGGTAAGGGCGCGGTCGGGCAGAGCCCCTGTCCACGCAAGGACTGCTCCCCCTCTCCTGCCGGCCCCTGACAGCAGCTTTCCCTCTTTTCTCCCTTCAGGGCGAGCCGGCGATTGCGGCGGTGCTCCTCGGCCGCTTTACATGGATGTCCAGGCTACCACCCCGCTGGTAAGGGCCGCACCGAGCATGGGAAGCGGAGCGGGGTCCCCGTGCTCCTGGTTCTCTTGCCCGAGCGGTCGCGTGTGTCCCGAGCTGCCGTGGGGGACAGAGGCAGCGTTCGGCGCCGCCCGTAGCGACACGGGCTGTTCTGTTGCCACAGGGCAGTCCGGGCATCCCCCGGAAGTGCTGTAGCTACGCCGGGCAGCACCCTGGATGGGGGTAGCCCCAGCACCGCAGGGCGGGAGCATGCACCGACCCCTGCGGGAGTGGGGACAGATGAGAGAAGCAGGAAGTTAATTCAACCAAAATACTGATCTGACATTTTTCTTAACATTTTAAGACCTTGTATTTTTTCTGCTCAGAAGAAAGGCTAGGTTGGATGGAGTTTGGAGCGACCTGATCTAGTGGAATATGTGTCCCTGTCTGTGGCAGGGGCGTGGAACAAGATCAGCTTTAAAGTCTTTTCCAACCCAGTCTGGTCTGTGATTCTGTTTTCTCAAACGATGCTGTTCTTCTTTGACCTTCGGTGCAGATCAGGGTTACATGCACAGAATGTAATGTGTAACAGCCTCAAGTTTTCAAGGTCAGGCCTAAGCTAAAGCAAGCTCAAGCACACTGCAACAGAAGTGCTGCTGATCCTGTGGCAAGGGGGCATGTCCAGAGGGAAGAGATATGGTTTCCCTTCTGCTTTTCTAAGGCTGGGTGGTTTGTGTTCCTCAGGATCCCAGAGTCCTGGACAGCATGCTGCCATACCTGACAGCCTACTATGGCAACCCCCACTCCAGGACCCACGCCTACGGCTGGGAGAGCGAGGCTGCCATGGAGAATGCGAGGCGGGTGAGGCTTTGGCTCTACACGGTTGTGTTGGTTTTCCTGCTGCTGAGGAAATTCAGGGTCAAAAGAACCAAAAAGAAAAAAGAACTGTTCTCTGTGGGCTGGATTTAGCAGCTTCCTCTTTGCTTAGCTGTACTTTAGTAGATTTATTGCAGGAAAAGATAGAATTGTAGAATACTTTAAGTTGGAAGGGACCCAAAAGGATTATCAAGTCCAGCTCTGGCCCTGCACAGGGTACCCCAGCAATCCCACCATGTACCTGACAGCATTGTCCAAACACTCCTTGAACTATGGCAGGCTTAAGGCTGTAACCACTTCCTTGGGGAGCCTGTTTCAGTGCCTGACCACTCTCTGGGTAAAAAACTTTTTTCCTAATGTCCAGCCTACACTTCCCCTGACACAGCTTTATGTGTTCCCTCAAGCCCTGTCACTGGTCACCGAGAGCAGAGAGCTGCCTCTCTGATGCCCCTCATGAGGAAGCTGCAGCCCCCAGTGAGGTCTTACCTCAGTTTCCTCTTCTTCAGACTGAAAGAACCAAGTGACCTCAGCTGTTTGTTTTACAGACTCTCCTCTAGACCCTTAACTATTTCATGGCCCTCCTCTGGATGTTCTCTGATAACTTCATATCCTTATATAGATTTGCCCCAAACTGCCCCCAGGACCCAAGGTGAGGCCACCCCAGTGCAGAGCAGAGCAGGACAGTCACCCCCTTGCTCAGCCAGCAGTGCTGGGCCTGCTGTCCCCCAGGACAGGGCTGGCCCTTGGGGCTGCCAGGGCACTGCTGGCTGCTGTTCCACTTGCCCTCAGCCCAAACATCCAGGTCTCTTCCTGTGGTGCTGCTCTCCAGCCTCTTGTTCCCCAGTCTGTTTGGACACCCAGGGTTGTCCAGTCCCAGGTGCAGAAGCTGGCACTTGCTCCAACAGTGAGATTAGAGCAACTGAAATGGCAGAAACCAATAGTTTAAGTAAAAGTGCCTCGGTATTTTTGGTTTCCTGGAGTCACAAGTCACATTTTTGGTTGCTGCAGTCGTTAGACTAAGTCCATATTTTATCATTCTTCTAATCTTAGGTAAGGGTGTTTGTAATTTTTTTTAAGTAATATGTAATGGGGTTTTGTCTACTTAAGTTTTCATCTCTGATATAACAGGTTAATGCTTAATACCACTCCTAATGACTGTGGATTCCTTGTGTATTTTATAATGCAGATATTTAGACTACTTGCAGCATAGCTTTGTTAGGTACTGGCTGTAATCCTTTGAAGCTCAAGGGAGTATTCTTGAAAGCATTTCACATGTATTTTGCTGTAGTGAAT
Organism: Promerops cafer; assembly: GCA_013398275.1. Taxonomy (NCBI): domain Eukaryota; kingdom Metazoa; phylum Chordata; class Aves; order Passeriformes; family Nectariniidae; genus Promerops; species Promerops cafer. Next base: position 129,791 of record VZSE01008499.1, on the reverse strand, counting down.
TTATTGTATGTTTTCTTAACAGTCAAATTTGTATTTCTTTTTAAACAGCAAGTTGCAGATTTAATAGGAGCTGATTCACGGGAAATTATATTTACCAGTGGTGCAACAGAATCTAATAATATGGCAATTAAGGTAAAAGGTTTACACTGATTCTTATTTATCATGTTCAAATTATGTATTTAAGAACTGTATGCATCTCTCAACAATTTAAATGTTAATATGCTGGAGTATAACATATTTGCATTCCTGAATTTACTTTTTGTGATACTGTTACATATGTGGAGGAAATACATGGATAAATGTTTTGGTGCCCAGGACATGATTTTGAGGGCAGTGTAAAATATTTGGTGTTTATCTTGCATACACCAAATACAATCCTTCTGCTCATGTAATTATTATCTTTATTGTGAAATATAGTGGACACGTGGATTAGAAACTTTTGTGATTAAGACTACGTTGTGTATGTACTATGTGGTTGTTCAGACTTCTCAGTGTTTATGACTCCACTGCAAAAGTTTTCAAAAAAATGCTTTGGTTAATGGCTTTTACAGCTTAACAGCAATAAAGATTCACAGAGTTTTTGAGAAGTGAGATGCTTTGAAAAGCAGGAGTTGATGGAGATACATAGTGTGGATTATGTGTCAGTGCCTTTTAGATTCACGACTTGGGTCAAACAGGAAAGATCCAAATGAACTATATCTAAGTAGTAATTTCTTATTTCCAATCATATTGTGTAATGCCTGCTTTCTTCAGTGGCCAATTTCTTTTTCATGGACTGTGCCTGACAGGGTGTTGCAAGGTTCTATAAATCCAGAAAAAAGCATATCATTACTACGCAGACAGAGCACAAGTGTGTGTTGGATTCTTGTCGTACCCTGGAAACAGAAGGTTTTCACGTCACCTATCTACCTGTTAAAAAAAATGGGCTCATAGATCTGAAGGTAAGTTGTTACTGATAGAAAGAAACTAAAATTAGAAGAGGTTTTTGCTTCAAATTGATGCTCAAAACCTTGTGTCCTCTAGATGAAAAAGAGGAAAGGATGATAAATATCACAAAGTAGAATGAGAATCATAGTCAAATCTGTCAGATCTGGAGAAGGATTTTCTGTTCTGTCTAATGTCCTACACTTTTTCTCAACCGGAGCATCCACTCCTATCCCACTGTTCAGCTGTTGCTGTGCAGGTGGAGCCGTTGTGTACCCCATAAGGAGCCCAGCACTTGAGGCATTGTTTCAGTGATTACAGTACTTCCTATGGCTGTCCATGAGCCAGCCCTTCTATATGTACTGGCTGCAGCCCTAAGATGTAGAAGTTGTATGTTCTTAGCTCATCACTGATGTCCTGCAGCAGTTTTATTCCCAGTCCCTCACCTGCTATGGAGAGCAGTGGTGTGTGTGATGACCCCGAGGGATCAGCCCGTGGGCACGTTAATGCATCGTGTTTTCTGAGCATGTTGCTGCAGGTGTGATGTGACTTCTGTATAAAGAGCAGTTTCTTTACACCCGGCCTCACCTTGGCTAGAAGAGGCTTAAGCTGTTCTGTGGGTGGTTAATGAATTAAAGAAAATAGTTCAGAGAAATGTACGGGATGCAGCAAAGCCTGTTGAGATTTGATTTAATCAAGTGGGGTGGCAAGTGCATCGAAGGGTTAGGACATGCAGAAATGCAATTGATTCACTCTTCTTCCTGCAGACATTCAATGTTCACATGGGCTAGTGTTCCCCAGGGCTGTTTGTCAGAACCCCAGGTGTTTGTTGCGAATGAGGGACTGGTGGTTGGGTTGCTGATAAATTGAAGATGTGCACAGGAATCCTGCTTCTCTGTTAGTCACAACTTTTGTCCTTCTGAATCTTTCACCAGGAGCTGGAGGCTGCGTTTCAGCCAGATACAAGTTTGGTTTCTGTAATGACTGTAAATAATGAAATAGGAGTAAAGCAGCCAATTCGTGACATTGGTAAGTACACTGTGGCTTCTAGATGCCAGCTAAGGTTGCTTCTGCTCCATTTTAGTTAATGTTTTCATCTCCAAATGGTATTGATGCAAATGATTAGGTGTAATATAGCTAAGGAAAAAATAATAACATAAATATTTTAAAATAAAAGCTGTAATATAAATAAATAATACTGCTGTCCCAAATAAAAACTGATTTCAAAAGGGAAATGAGAATGAAATTCAGTACCTTTATGGTGAGCATTGCAGCAGTCATTGCTCTGGATGGATCAGCTGCAATTCATTGGATTGTATGATGGATGAAAAAATTGTACAGAGTAACTGGCCGAAATTGAGCTTATATACTCTAATGATTTATTGAGCACTTGTAGCGTTTAAGATGAGAAATGTGCATGATTTGGAGTGGGAGAGGCTGGTGATCACCACACTTGGACAATCCTTCCCCCAGTATTGTCGTATATAGTCATGAACAATTGCTTTGTAGGCCAAAAGGCCACTGAGGAGCTACACTTGTGGAAGAGGAGGCAGGGAGAGGGTGAGCCAGGCTCTGAGCTGGCAGGTGGAGTGACAGGGACCTCCGAGCAGACGAAGGGAGATCCTGGAGAACCTTGCTTGTTGGAGCAAGCAGGGAGAGCGGGTGCCTCCCTGATGATCCTCCAGGTTCCTGGATCCCAGATTTGTTGATAGTTTCCTGTGACAGGAGCAGAACATACACACATACTGTTTCTGTTCTGGTTTCACCCCAGCTGGCAACCAAGCACCTTGCAGCCACTCACTCACTCCCCCACCAGCAGGACTGGGGAGACAATTGGAATGGTAAAAGCTAGGAAACTCATGGGTTGAGATAAAGACAGTTTAATATGGAAAGCAAACACCATGCACACAAGCAAAGAAAAACAAAGAATTCTATACTGCTTCCCATGGGCAGGCAGGTGTTCATCCACCTCCAGGAGAGCAGGGCCCCATCCCACGCAGTGGTGACGTGGGAAGACAAACACCATCACTCCAAACATCTCCCCCTTCCACCTTCCTCCTCCCAGCTTTCTATACTGAAAGTGTATGACGTGTCATACGGTCTGAAGTACCCCTTTGGTGAGTTTGGGTCACCTGTCTTGGCTGTGTCTCCTTGAGCCTCCCATGTACCCCCAGCCCCCTTCCAGCCTGGCCATACAAGGAGCAGCAGAGGCCTAGGCTCTGTGCCAGCCCTGGGCAGCAACATCAGAAACATCTCTCTGTTACCACCCCTGTGTTCAGCACAAATCCAAAACACTGCCCTATACTAGCCACTGTGAAGAAAGTTAGCTCTACCCCAGCCAAAACCAGCACACCTTCATATTCAAGATACCCTTTCATAAGATGTTTGAGTTTTTAGACAATATTTTGGCTTTGGCTCTGCTCTGGAGTGCATACTCCATAGGGTATTGTTTTCTTAGGCTGTGGCAGGCATATTGTTGTGCACCTGGTTTTCTTGCTTAGCTGCTGCCTTTATTTCTTTCTTCATTAAGCTCAAAGCAGCATTTTTGCCAAGGTTTTTCAAGGTTCTTTTTCCTTGTTGACAAGCGTTTGACCATCAGTGAGTTGCTTATAGGCCCAAGGATTCTTATTTTCCTCCTGTGCTTATATTGTCAAGGTCCTTATTATGGTCCCATGTTTAAATGCCAGAGACAGCTGGTGCCAGCTCCAGTTCCCCCAGTATGTTCTGATAACACCTCGATAACAGGTCCAACAGGCTGGGCCTGAGGCCCTGTTACCAGGGGCCTGGGGCCTGGTACTGTCTGTGGCCTGACCTTGCTGGACCACAGGAGGGTTACTTACCCAGTGAAGTATCCTGTTGAGCCTCTTGTGCAGAGGAGAGGTCTCGGATGCAGCTGTGCAGATTCTGTGGAAGATGTGTTGTAATTTTTTTGATGACAAAAATAAATAATAGTTACATTTACTGCCCATGAACAATACATTATTTTCTTCCTTCATATATTTTAGCCTGGTGACAGGCTCAACTGACTTCATGTGGTAGTAATAAGTGTGTGTGTGACAATTCTGAGAATGTTTTTGAAGCTGAATGTTGGAAAACTTGGAAAATAGAGGAAATGACATTAAAATACATGGCAAATACAAACTTGAAAGGAAGGCTGGCTTGAACTGGATGTTGAAAAGAAAACCAAGAAAAAACAATTTTGTCCAACTGTGGAGCCATTCCTGTGGGAAGACTTTGATATTTTATGCAACTATTTGTTCTTAAACTTGTTAGGTGTGAGTTTGGAAATAATCTCAGTTCTTGACAGTAGAAGACTTTTTAACTTCTCAACTGAAGAAATTCACTGTAGTCTTACCTACCTAAACCTGTGCCAAGGCATCAGCTACAGTAGCCACTGCACTGCTTAAGCCACTCCACTGTAAAAGAAACATCACAGCTCCCATTTCTGCCTTTGTCATCTCAGATACCTCAGTAACTTGCTGTTGTTACAGATTCACTGATGCTTTAGATCCATTGCTGGAATCTTTGGGATCATAGCAATCAGTTAAGATAATCTAGTTTGGTTTGGTGTTTTTATTGCAGGTGAGATCTGCCGTGCACGTAAGGTTTTCTTTCACACGGATGCTGCACAAGCAATTGGTAAAATTCCTATGGACGTCAACAGCATGAAAATTGACCTAATGAGCATCAGTGCCCATAAAATTTATGGGCCCAAAGGTACTCACTGAATGCTTTATAGGGAATTGTTGTTTCCATACCTGCCTTAAGGTAACTACACAAGGTGTGAAGTCAAATCCCTTTGTCACAGTGGCAGTTACATAAGCTGCAGAAAACTGTTCTGGATGGTGTTGTTCAGACTTCGGAGTAGCTCAGGCACTGCTGCTAGCACAGAGCTGCAGTAAGTGGATCTTCAATGCTGGATGGGCTGAGGTGGCTTCACTGAAGGAAGAAACAGTGCTGTATAATGATGGCAGCGTTACAGCAGTGGGGTTTCCAGCAGTCATCTGCTTGTTGTGAAGCAGACCTAATGATGAAATGATTGAAATGGAATCACTTGGTTATAGGGCAAAGTTTAGACCAGAGTGTGAGACCAAAAGGCAACTGATTGGTGATTTTTGATTGTTTTCTGCTTTTTCATTCCCCCAACTCCATTTGTGTATTTTCTTTGCAGAATGGGGTTTAATATCCAGCTGTGCATTTTCTGGTTGACTCACAAATACTAAAAATCCAGCTATTATTATTGTCAAGGTCCATTTGGTTTGTGACAGTGGGTGTTAGAGAGCCAGAAAACAGGTTTGCTGTATGCCAGGTGCTATTCGGAAACAAAAGACAAAATTCTTATTTTTCAACAAGGCTTTTTTCTGTATGAGTTCTGCTGAGAGCTGAAGACATTATCTCTGGTCAAGGACTAAGTTTTCAACTAGTAATTTTGGACAGATGACAGACCTAAATTTTCACCATTTGTTATGCCTGGAAGTTGCAACTGTTTTTCCTGTGGTGACAGTCACTCCTGAAGTGTACCAGGGCACTTGAAGGCATGAAAATGTGGTTTCTAGGTGAGGAGAGCAGAACATTAAATTGACTGACTAGCAAAATTGGCTCATCTAATCCACTCGCTGAAAATTGTTGCTACTAATGAGTCTTCCTGATGAGAAGAAAGGGAGAGGACTCCTGGGACTGGTGCTGGTGTAGTAATCCAGGGAAAGAATTTGGAAGTCAGCAAGAGAACATTAGTGAATGCACATAAAAACTTCAGTGCAAGGGGCTGAACTTCAGCTGTGTACAGGAATTGTGGGGAGGAAGGGAAGTGCTGAGTCTTTGGGTGACTGAAGCAGAGTGGAAGAAGCTGAGCTCCTATGGCTGAAGCTCCACGAGGCTCAACATGATCGCTGGGGACAGAACCATTTCCTAGAAAATAATACTGAACTTGTTCACTTTATTTGTCTCCAGTTAAGTGTCCTCGTGTGTGTTTGCTGTGGAAATAAGGAATGTTACCAAGGGCTGGAGTCCCTGTTCATAATCTCAGAACTCTGGGCACATGGTAAAAGAGCTTTCCTTGCTTCCAAGGGGTTGGTGCTCTCTATGTTCGCCGTCGGCCGCGTGTCAGGCTGGAACCCCTGCAGAGTGGGGGGGGCCAGGAGAGAGGACTGCGGTCCGGGACTGTGCCCACGCCTCTAGCAGTGGGACTGGGGGCAGCATGTGAAGTGGCACAGCAAGAGATGGAGGTATGTGCAACAAGATACTTGTCCTGGGTTCCAGAAAATAGTGTAACAGCGCCATTTAAGTCTTAATTCCTTAGGTCTTTCTGCATCCATGTAACTGAATTAAATTTGCTTCTCGTGTTTTAGCATTAAGTGAATGTTTTGAGAATTTAAGGGATGCTTTTGGGTAATTGTAAGTTCTTTCTAACGTTTCTTTTTTCTTGAAGTGGTCTGAGTCAGTTTTCTACAACAAGGCTACAATTGACAGTCAGTTTTAGTGAAATATGGCTTTTATGTGCTTGTATTTACTTCTCCATTATGCACATGTGTATTAGCAGCATCTTTGAAATGACTGTCATGTTTACGTAATGTATATTGAAAAAATAAGACTTCCCAGCCCATTATTATATGTATTGTACCTATTACGTATAAGTTCAAGTTTACTGCATCTTCGCAACTAAGAATTTATTTTCTTTTTTTTTCCTAGTTTGGACAGTAAAGTCTACTTGCTAGGTCTGGTATCTGAGCCTCTGTGTGCTGCTACATTGGTTTATGGGCACCAATGCCTTCCTTACAGCTGGAATGTAAAAATAATTACAGTGACAGTGGGATGCATAGGCCAGATATCTGCACCCAAAGGATCAAGCTTCTTTCCAGGAGGCAGGCAGAATTTCACCATCTGAGCTGTGTGGTTATGGAAGTTGAGGCTAGGGAGCCTGCAGAGTCTGAATTCTGCACAAGCTTCAGATCTGGATTCTCCTCCTTGCCTGGCAGAGTTATGGCATTTTAAAACCAACTGGTGTTGGAGCTAGCCTGGCATTCTTTTAACTTTTTCAAGTGTAAGCAAGCATGAATTGCATGTGTGCATGTGGCCAGTTCTGTGTGCCAAAGCTGATCCCAGACCTTACTGTTTTCTTGGTGTAAGTGACCTCATTTGTCAGTCTAGAACAAGACACATGGGCAGTTCTCACCATGCAGGTTACTCATCCTAACAGCTGAGTTCAGAGTCATTTGCAAATCCATGTCTTTCTGTGCTACAGTTAGAGAGCTCCTGGGAAATAAGAGGCACTTGTCATAGGTGCCCTTCCTTGTGTGCAAAATGCATCGTCCTCTGCATTGCCTAACTTGTCTTTAAACCCAAAGAACTCAGTGCTTTTATGGAAGTCAGTTTGGCAGCTTGTGTAGGTAGATCTTTCTGAACGGCTTGAAACATTTGTGAAGACGGAGCTAGCTAGGAGCCAAAGAGTTATTCTCTTTTAAAACAGTGTCTAGAGCAGGCAAACTTTGACAGTTTTAAGTTTCAGCTGTATTCGTTCCCTTGTCTGGCCAAACTCAGTTACTTAATTCTGCTTGCAGCTGGTGACACAAAGCAGTTTGAGGGAGGTCAGACTGTACCCTGTTTATTGTTTGTGTCTTCTCTGGTTTCTCTGCTAGTACGACCACAAGCGAATCTCAAAGCTGGCAGAACGACTGGTTACAAAAATAATGAGTGAAGTTCCTGATGTGGTGATGAATGGAGATCGAGAGCATCGCTATCCAGGTAACTCGAGCAAAATTCTGAGCCCATTGGTGCTCTCTGGCTCCTTGGTGTTAATGGCCATGGCTGAAAAATGCACTTGAGCACATGATGCAAGTCCTGCCTTGCAGGGGACAATTTGCCTGAGATTTTAGTTGATGGATTCTTTTTTCTATTTCATTTATTTGTATGTAGGATGCATCAATTTATCGTTTGCATATGTGGAAGGGGAGAGTCTTCTGATGGCTCTGAAAGATGTGGCTCTATCTTCAGGAAGGTATGTGGAATGTATGGGAAGGATAGCAGTGTATTTTTGGGAGAAAATAGCATCTGCTAATGAAGGTAGAAGCTAAGTAGTAGTCTCCTCCATGCCCCATACTTGCATATTCAGTTAAAGAGTCAGCCTGGCACTGATTACATTCTACAGTGGTGTTTAAGTGACACATTTCAACTGAAGGTCAAATTTATTTATCCTGGAAGAAAAAAACAACAAACAAAACCAATCAAAAACCGACCAAAAATATCTTAACAAAAAGACCCCCACAAACCCACAAAAACTAACCCAGAAATTCCTACCTACTAACCTTGCAAACTGGTTATTTGAGTAGCCTCAGTTTCTACTGGTGACACTTTCATTCTAAAGGCCACCAAGATTTGAACAGCTTCTGTCCTTTGGCAGATTTTAATTGCAATTAGTGAAGCTGGGCACGTATCTGAATTAAATCAGCTCATAGTTCCTGTGTTAAATGCAAAAGCAAGAAAGAAAATTGCATGTGCTTTTATGGAGCTGTGCTGAGTGATGAGTAATATTTCAGTTACCAAGACAAAGCTGATGTTCATGATGAAATAAATGGAGTGTAAGGATGCCCCTCCTCTCGTTCCCTCACCTTTAAGAACAAAGCGGTCAGCACATCCTAATTAGAAACTGGTTGGCACTATAAGCAGGAGGAACAAGTCTGCACATGACTGTCCCTGAAGCCAAACCCTGCTGTGATGTGAAGATCTGTTTTGAGTCTCTGCTCTGTGCACTGTCTCAGCTGTTCACAGCTCTCCGACTGGCACTGCATGTTGCTGCCTGTAAAAACTGAGTCACAGCATGTAACCAGTTCTGGATACTGCTGCAAGGTGGAAGCTCTCTCTCTCGACAACTGCAGTCATCTTACTCTGGATCCCTCTGTGCACTGTTTTTCATTTATTTGTTCTGCTGCCAAACAGCAGCTTGTGAAGTCTTTTTTTTTTTTTCCTTTTATGTTCCTGGTGTGTTATCTTCTCTGGATAGTTTCTGTCTTTGTCTTTTGTTCACAGCCTCTCCTTCAACTACCTCTTAATCTGCATTCCTGCTGCCTCTATGTGGCATTGTGTTTATTCTTGCGTATTATCCTATTCTCTCTCCTTTCCTTATGCTCCTAATTCTTTACTCTCATTTCTCGATAATGCCTGCCCCTTGTATTCTTTTTTCTTCAGTAGCAGAAATATCACTTTACTTGCTTGTATTCATCTGTAGTTTCTAGGAGGCTGGGGAAGATGACACAGGGTGTTGTAAAGAGGTAAGTGACCTGTTCTTTGTTGGAGGAGATTAAGCAGAAGTCTGACATTTCCCTGCCTACCCTTTCCCAGTGCTTGCACGTCAGCCTCTCTGGAGCCTTCCTACGTTTTGCGGGCAATCGGAACAGATGAAGACTTGGCTCACTCATCTATAAGGTGTGTGGTGTGGCCTGCCCTAATGCTTCCAAGAATTTTCCTTTCCTGATAAAAATAAATTATAGATTTGTTCCACCCCCTCCATGTGCTTGTTAAACAGTTCCTTCATGATTTTCTTTGGTTTAGGTTTGGCATTGGTCGTTTCACTACCGAAGAAGAAGTGGATTATACAGTGCAGAAGTGCATACAGCACGTGAAGAGGCTGAGGGAAATGAGGTGAGACATTGTCTCTTTGAACGTGAAGACTTCATAGGTGTGATAATCATGGGAAGAATTGGATTTATGTAGCTGAAAGTAATTGTTTGCTTTAGAAATCTGGTGGTATTTCTCTATATCAGCAACAGTGTCCCCCAGGTGTGTAGGAGCCTGATTTTAATATTAGTGACACATTTCTAAGGAAACCAACCTGACACTAAACCTTTTCCCAGATCCTGCTTTTATCAGAGAAAAAATATGACTAGAGCAGGCACATAGGGCAGTACCTAGGTTTAAAACCTGGAGGTTTTGAGGCAGAGATGGTATTACTGAGTTAATGTATTGATTAGTTGTTTTGTTCTGGTGAAACTGAAAGACTGGTGACTAATCTGGACAGTGAAAATGCAAGAGTTCAGTCTCAGAGACACCAGTGCTTTATGTTGAAAGTGGGAGCAGGAAATGAGGTGGGGCAGCTGCCCTCTCATCTCTTGTATTTTTGGTTGAGAACACAGTTGAGGGCTGATCATCTGAAGCTCACTGACCTCCAGAAGGGCAACACAGTCTGATAGATCTCTCCTAATTCCTTGTGCCATTGATAAAATCTGTTTAATTAATGTTGATGATGTCTTGTGCATTTTAGCTAGCCCTCAGTTTTCTCCTTTTCTTTACAGCCCTCTCTGGGAAATGGTGCAGGATGGAATTGACCTCAAAAGCATTAAATGGACTCAGCACTGAGAAAACATCTCTATCTTTGGACTAGATATCGATTAAAATGCATTTTTCTGTACAGTCTTGAGCAAATTATGCAGCACTTCTGTTTTCTGACACTTGCAATTTGACCAGAGAACTACCTTTTCAGACCACAAGATCCAAGAAGCCAAAAATGAAACTAGTTTTTATCATGGAGAAAGGCAGGCTGATCCAACACCCACTGTGTTTCTACTGACACACAGAAATTTATGCTTAAAACGTAATTTATTCAGAAATATATTTTCTAATGAGAAAATTAAATCAGCGTGTTACTCCCAGGCCAGTGAATTCTGGCAAGAGGTTGCTTCTTGGTGTAACTCATCCCAAGTCACTGTTGTGCTTGCCAGTTTATTCTGTTTGAGGTGGCTATCCTGCTGATGCTGGGTTTTGCCTCTGAAATGCCTTGTACTGAAGTTCTCAGATAGGAGGACACTTGGATCTCTAGAGGAAAGGGATGCCTCAGTGTGGGTATGTGCCTTCACAGATAAGTTGTATGTGTAGTTAAGAACAATTTTTTCTGAAATTGAGTGGGTTTGGCTCATTTTCCTTGTTGTTTTTTTTTTTTTTTTTTGTGTGTGTGTGCATTAATCCAAAAGATTCTTCTGTGTTCCAGAGTTTATGATACAATCATGATGCACTTTGCTGTCCCCTCCATTGAGTTTTTTCCATGCAATTTCTTCTCAGTGAGGAAAGAAAACTTGAATGACTGGGGGAGGGGATAGGCAGAATATGTCAGCTTTGGTGGCAGCACCAGTTTGGTGGGAGCATGAGTGGTAGAGGTGGTGGGGAGAGCAGATACAGTGCAATGTCTTAAGTCTGTCTGGGGTTTTGGGGGTTTTTTCCTTGTTGGTTTTTTTTTTTCTCCCCTTTGCTGTTATTTGGTTTGCCTATGGGCTCTTGGTTTCTGTTGCTGCAAGGAGTCTGTGCAGCTCAGCCAGTATATTTTGTCTGGAGATAAGAACACCTGGCACTCAAGTTTTGTTTGTCTCACAGACTGTGCTGCCTGACTAGAGATTCGCTTGGGAGTCCATTCCTTGCACATGCTGGGGCAAGTGTCTGTTAAAAAGGGTTTGATGAGTTTAATTTGTATCAGTGTTTCTCCTTTCTTACCTTTGGTGATCTTTCAGTAAGAAACCGAACCCTGTATGGCAAAGTGCCTTTTGTTCAGGGCATAAACAAAAGAGCTCTCAAATTAGTTGTGTTGATTGATGGATGCTGTGTTAGCTGCTGAATTTGGTATACCCCAGAGACAACATGTTCACCTTCAGTTTGGGATGGAATCTACCTCAAGGATCAACCCTGTTGTGTAAAAGCTGAAGCTGAATCTCACAAGATGGATTGTGTTACAGAAGCTTGTGCATTTTTTGTAACTAAGGACAGATTTAGTTCTTTGTAATGCAAAGCTAATCCTTGGTTGTTCTATTTGAAATGACTGGCTTTAGCAGTTTTAATATTGTAGTGCTGGCACCTTATCTTTTACCACAATGCTTTTTAAACTACCATATGCATAAATACTTTTTAGCGGTGTTGTATGTACTCTTTTTCATCCTTGGGCCATACCTGTTTTCTGGATTAAGCATGTGATAACATGCTTTCCTAGCATGTTTTAGAAATACATGTTTGTGAATTGTTCTTTGTGTTTTGAGACTGATAAAAGATTACAGATAAGAATTAAACTTGGCTACTGTCAGTCTTTTTGGATTCACTTTTTTGGGTGAACCATGCAGGACAATCAGTAAGTTGCTGTACTGCAGCTTTCACTAGGCAACAGAAAAGGGTAAACTTTTCTGCAGACACTGTAAGTTCTCTGTCATCGAGTCAACATTTGACTTTTGAAGAGCCATTCTTCTCAAACGCAATGCCTGATCTATTTTTTTTTTAACTCAAATAGCTTAAATTGTGGTTATTTTGAAAAAAAAGGGAGCCTCAAATCTTGAAGGTTCTGACCACCTCTTATTTGATAAGATTTAAAATAAAAGGTTAGGGAAACTCATTCATACTAGTAACAAATGTTCATTTGAAATGTTTATAGGACAAGATGAAGAAAAATGTGTAGTGGAGATACTTCCCCCATGACAGAAAGAAGTAATGCCAAGGCTGAACATCTAGCTGTACCTCACTGAAACCAGTTAAAGCCTCTGGGAGCCTCAGTCTGTCCCACTCTTACCAGCTGGATGCCAATGTGTGGTGGTGCATCATTCCCCCCCAGGCTGCACCATGATCTGGAAAATGCTCACTAGGCCTTGGCCTTGAACAGCCCTTAGGTTCAGCTCCTCTTGAGCTTATCAGAAACACTGCTCCAGGAACTAGTGCTGTCCAACGAGCTCCTGCTTTCTTTTTTTTTTTTTTTAATGAACAGCCTTTGAAACTTTTTTTTCCCCCTGAATGGCATAAGAATCTTGTTCTCCCACTTTCTGTGAAAGTTTCTGACCCGAAGTGGGGCCAGCATGAAACACTGTTGTGACTAAAGCCCATCTCTTGGGGCGCTGTAAACAGTGGCCCTGAGCAAGACCCTTGGGGCTCTCCTGGGCTGCAGTGACCTCCCTGTGCCGTGGCCTCTCCAAGCTGGGAGCTCTCCCGTTTTCTGCACTCGGAGAATCCCCGAAGGACGGGTCCTGGGCCGAGCTCCCCACTCCGCAAGGCTCTGCCCTTCAGCCAGTGAAAAAGGTGAAGTCATGCGAAGTGAGTATTTCAGTTAGAGCCGCGCGTGTGCCTGCAGGGCTGCGATCTTACTAGCGACGGGGAGACGTGCTGGGATGACTCCTGTGGTGGAGGGCTGGCAGGGAAGGATAGAGGCAGCGGAGAAGAGAGGCAATGTTGCTCTCTATGCCAATGACCAGCAGCAGTGCATGCAGCTCCACCTGGCCTGAATGAGGAACTGGCTGAGAGTTTAGGAGTCGGGATCAAATGGAGGGCAGGGACAGGTGACATCACAGTGGGGGTCTGCTACAGGCCACCTGGCCAGGAAGATGAGCCAGTGAGGGTCATCACAGACAAAGAGGAAGTGCCTATGTTTGCAAGCCCTAGTTTTCATGGGGGAATTCAATCACCCTGACATCTCCTGGGGGGAGAACCCAGCAGGGCACAGGCGATCCAGGAGGTTAATGAAATGCACTGATGTCAGCTTCCTTCTCCGAGTGGTAGAGCAGACAATGAGGAGAGGTGCTATGCCACCTTATCCTCATCAACAAGGACAGGCCAGTGGGGAATGTGAAGCTCAAGGGCAGCCTGGGCTGCACTGACCATGAAATGGTGGAGTCTGAGATCCCTGGGGCAATGACAAGGGTGAGACTTCGGGAGCGCAGACTTTGGACTCCCATGGGACCTGCTTGATAGTCCTCTGGGATGATGCTCTAGAGGGGAGAGGAGCCCGAGAAAGCCGTAGCAATGGGGAACAAAGCGACAAGGACCCCCTTATGCATCCGAAGGAGATGCTTTATTGTAGAAATCGCCCCTTTTTTATACCTTTAATCTCCGCCTGACAGAACGGAAACCACACTCAGGCCTAACAGAACTTAACGGAAGAAGGGCGCCCATTGGCTGGCCCAGCCGCCGTGCTGCTCTCTACGCGTCCCACCACCCAATCAGCTTCCCGCTCGCTCGCTGTCCGCGTTCCTCCAGCCAATCACAGTCTCACTTCCGCCTGTCACTCAGTGACTCCCCTCAGTCGGAACCGCCCACCCAGAGCCGGCCGCGGCGGTGCCTTCCCCTCAGGGCTTTCCGGTGGGCGTGAACCTGAACCAGTTTAACAATTACAGCCCCACAGCCCACATCAAGCTGCTGAATATTGAAGCATCAGCTCTTCTGAACTCAGAAGCAATGCATCCCAACAAAGAAGTCAGAGAAGTCAGGCAGCAGCACCAGGAGGCCTGTATGGAACTGACAGAGGAAATGGCTAAGCACAATTCATCAGTTTGAGAAGTCATGGCAGTCTGGGGAAGTTTTCACTGACTGGAAAATATCGCCCATTTTTAAACAGGGAAATATGGAAGCCTTGGGGAACGACACCTGCCTGCCTGACTGGCTGGCAATTCTCTCTCTGCTGTGACATCAGTCATGGGCCAGCTGTTCCAGTCCAATTGTTTCTGCTAACGTGAATGCTCTGTGCTTTGAAATGGTACAGTTTCCCAATGCTGAGTCCCAAAAAACTGGCCCGAGACCTCTACTATTGACAGCTTTGATGAAATTTCAGGCTGATGAATAAGGTCCTGCACCGGAAGGAAGGAAGAAAATGCCAGTTTTTAAAGTGGACCATGTGAGTGGCTGGGAGAAGTGATCCCTCTGACAGCTGATGTTCCTTTGATCTGTCCAAATCAGAGTCATAAAAAAGGCAGGTACAAGATGCTCTGATAAGAAGCAAAGCTCATACTAATGAACAATCAGAGTGGGCTTGTGCTGAGTAGGCATAGCAAAACCAACGAGGTGTTTGATTCTAAGAGTAACTACACAGGATCATTAAGCCACATCATATCTGACTGACAGGTTTTAAGTAGAGACTGGCATGAGGAATGAAGAGAGTTTCTGGAAGACTCTGTGAGGATTATTTCTGTTGAACAGTTTTCTGAATGATCTGGAAACAAGATTTGTGGTTGGCATGTAGTTATTGGAAAGGAAAATGTGGGAAATGCAAGCACAGAGAGCTCCCAAGGCCTCGAGCATGCAAGCTCAGAGATAGAGATGGCTACAGAGCTTGACCTAAGACCTTGGAGAAGGCTTGAAAGATTAGAATAGAAAAATGAAACAGACACGAAATAAAAATAAAGATATGTAGTTTAAGCAAAAATATGTTTTAAGCAAGTAGAAATATGCCTTATGTAAACAAATAAATATGTTAAGCAAGATAGTAGAAAACTAAAGTTTAGCAAGAGGATTTGTTATTAACTTGTTAGTTTTACTAACTTGTTAAAGTTAGTAAAAGTAGAAGATACAGCAATAAGTTTCTGTAGAGGTACATGATTGGATAAAAAGAGACACATTGTGGTAGAATCGTGTAAAACGTAACAATTAACAATTGGTTTTGAAGATGCTAGCAAGCTTTGTGGAAGTAGCTGACTGGATAAGAAATTTATAAAAGACATTGTAACTAGAAATATAACGGCTTCTGATGTAATAGCTTTGGATGTAACAACCTTCCACGAGACTGATTTTGCAATAAACCACCTTTTAATTGCCTCATCAGTCGCCCCGTCTATTCTGTATCCCGAACAGGAAAATACAAAGTAGTATGAATCATTTAGCAAACTGAGTTCATTCATCCAAACCACAGATGAGGGAATAGGATCAGAGGCTGTATCTGTGGAATGGTACCTTTAGGGCCTGGAGAAGCAAAGAACCTTGGATTTGGGGTAAATGCTTCCAGACTGATGGAGCAGCAAAACTAATATTGCAAGGAGGAAAATATATTTATTTCACATGTGGAATTCCCACAGTGGATGCCGATTTCCTCAAGCTTTACTTTAAAACATCTTGTGTAAATTTTCTTTCCCTAGTTGCATACCTAACACCTTTCTCCAGTTTTGATTTAGGTAAAGGAGACACATAAATTAGTGTGCTCCCAATGGTTTCCTAGTGTCTAATAAAGGCAAATGCCATTATTTTCTAATGCTTTTTTTCGCTGTCTGCCTTCGCCCACGTGCATGTTACAGGGAAAACAGTGGACATGGTTACATGACCCCTTGTCCTTTCACCTTCTGTCTATCAGTGTTTTGCTTTCCGTGGATACTTTCCTCCTGCTGTTGGTAACCAGGCGAATCATGCTGCTCACTTGTCTTTGGTACCCTCGGTCCCTTGGCATGCTCCTAATGGTCCACACCGTAAACCTCACAAGTCTCTTCTCCATACTTTATCTGAACAACAAAAAATAACGTGGTGACTCATCACATTGCACAAAAGCTGAGAAGTCTTATTTTCCCTCTGCCCTGGGGTATTCCAGCACGGTCCCTGTGTTCTCCTGCGCTGTCTCCCCATGCAGGGTGGCTGGTGCATCTTGGGGAGGTGCTGTGGTGTCCCAGGGTGAAGCCCTGAGCTGCAGACGCTCCTGCTACCCCTCGCATGTCTTAGGCAAGCAGCTCTGCAGAGAAGCTGGCAAGCCTGGCTGTTGGTGCCGCCGGTGACCTCGATCACCTGCTTTTCTGGGCCATGCCAGGGTGCGTGGCGACAGCCAGCCCCATGTACTGGCACCAGTGCTACAGAAAGGTGAATTACTGCATACTGTCTACCCTTGCCAAGCCAAGGAGGAGATAGTCGCTTGGCAGAACTGGTATTTTCAGGCCATCTATTATCGTAAATACCAAATAGAATACAAAATCTAAAAAAACCGGGGTTAAGTAGTAAAGTAGAATTTGGTAGTAGAAAGAGGGGATATACAGGAAAACAAATGATGGAGTGGGGATTATTGTGCTGCTGAGCAGCCCACGCTGGATCCCTCTGCCTCAGGAGAGCGCAACCATGACAATTTGTTGCTTTTCACCCCTTAACAGAAACCAGGGCCAAAGTTAACCGAGTTGTTGAACTCCAACATTTACTGCAAAAGCGTTTGCAAAGGGAGGCAACGATTTATTTTTACCCGTTTCTTGCAGAGGACTAAACAGGGCTTTTTTTCCATTGGAAATGGCTGGTCCCGTGCCTGTGTCCGCTGAAGCGCAGTGACAGCGAACCCAGAAGGGTCCGGGGGTCCCTGAGCTCAGGGCACTGCCCGGTTATCGGTGCTGTATTCAGTCAGGCCAAGCACAAAGAGAGCACGGGGCACCGGCCCCCGGGAATCTTTAATTTTCATTCTGCAGCTCAGTCGCGCCTCGGGAGATTGGACAGAGCCGCTCGCAGGGCTCTCTCCGCGGTGGCAAGTCCAGGGCTCCCCCCGAGTCCCCTCGGCAACCGCCCTCAGCAGCGCCGTGCAGGCCCCGGCCGCGGGGTGGTGCCAGTGCCCCGCCCCCG
>VZSE01008499.1:16423-112172 GCA_013398275.1 Promerops cafer | reverse complement strand
GGCCCGAGGCGGGGATTTGACGGGTCCGGAGCGGCGCCTGGCGGGCTGGGTGCGGCGGGGAGCTGCGCGGTCTCGTTGTCGGCGCGGGGCCCCGGCAGGTCTGGATCGCGGGGGGGCTCGGGCTGCGCCTTGCCCGTCCCCGCGGGACAAAGCGAGGTAAACTCTCCGCATTTTGCGGGGAGGAAGGTCCCCGGTGTCTGCGGCGCTGCTACCGCTCGTTGAGGGTACTCTATAAACACCAGCGAAGTTACTGTTCAGTGAAGTAACGCTCTCTTCTGCTAGTAAAAATGAGCTCCGCTAAAACAAAAAGACAAAAACCAACCAAACAGCAACAACCAACCAAACAAAATACCGCCACCCTCCCCCAAAATCTATAAACGAAAAAAAAACAAACTTAAAGCCACCCTTCCCAGAAAAAAAATGGATAGCGTTCAAATGGATCCCTAAAATACAGAGTGTGAGCTTTCTTTCAAAAAAACGTCATGGCTCTGGTTTTACTCACTCTTAAGCTTACCTGTTATTCTTAGTGGTTTACTTCCCCACCGTGATCTCCTGGGGTTAGGCAGGCAAATCGGCCGGTTGTTTTCTTGGTGGATTCCTCTGGTTTAATCACTTTTTGTGTGTCCAGTGGATGCTGGATCTTTCTGTACAGCTGATAGGGTGTTGTGGAGTTTCTCCGGAGAATTCTCAGAGATGTGGTGCCTTGTTATGTGGGAACACCTGTGCTCTAGCTGGTGCTTGTCTAGTTAACGTGCTCTTGCGTATTCCGTTTATTGGAAAGGTTATTTTTGCCTACAGAAGGCATGGATGGTTTTCTTTAAAGTTGAGAGATTTGACACTTGAAATGAAAAGTAGATGGTATTTGGTGGAGAAGTTAAATATAGCAGAGTGGAGTTTTGCACCTGTTCTGAACACTGCCTGGTTTTGTTTGTGTTGCCTTAGTCCACTACAAATCTTCAGCTTGTTTTCAGTGTTGTTGTGAAGAGGAATGAATGCAACACCGTGGTTGCTATACTGGAAATCCATCTAATGATTTGGGTTTTTCTTCTAAATGGACAATTCCTTGTGCATGAAAGATTTATCTGCTGCTTGAAGCAGGTGTGGTTTTGCATGAAATGGTTTTTCAGGTGATTACATTTCTTTCTTTCTTTGTAAACTGCTGGTTGACACTGCTATACATGAAAGTATATAGTTGAGTCTTCCTAATATAGGATTGCATGTTTCTCTTAAAGGTCTAATAAAAAAAGTCTTATTTTTCTAAATGCATTTGCCATTTTAATATAGGTCTGTATAGTGTAGTTGTATCTTTCTCACTTGTAAGTCTGCTACTAATGTCCTGGAAGATATGCAAATAGCTATGTTTGTTTTAATTCCTTCTGTTAGGGAGTTTGTGAAGGGTTTGTTAGTACTTCTTGCTCTAAGTTCACTTTGGTAATGATGCTTGTCACTGAAACCAGCTTGTTGGGGTTGTGTGAGGAGGAGGAGGAGACAGTTTTCTGTTCTTAGTGAGATTCATTCCTCAGTGGCTTTCCAAAGAATCACAGTTTAGTGTGAGGTGGTCTGCCAAGTAATGAAAGTGCAAAGGTTTTCCATCCTGTGTTTAAATACAAAATACATGTGTTGCCACTTAAAATGCTTGTTTTTTTTTTGTTGAGTTGTAAACCTGGGAAGATAATTTTTATACAGTGATGAAAAAATGGGTATTTGATCAGGATTCGGGTAATGAAATGGCAGATTACATATGAAAGTAGAGTATCTTACGGGAGTTCTTGCTGTGCGCTCTGTGGAGGTGACTGCCTAGACATGGCTGTGAAATGTAACTTAGTTTCACCCAACTAGTGTGACTCTTGAAGAATTCTTCAGCTGCAGCTTTGGGGTAATTTTCTTAGGCATGGCTTACTCTACATTACTTTGTTCAAGTAAGTAGGTGCGCAGTTGGAGGAAGGAATATCATTAAGGGTTTGGTAAAATTCAGGGCTTTCAAGTATTGAACTCTTGTTCTTTGCCTTTGAAAGAGAGATTTGTTCACCTATTAGTGATGGGAAAATTTGATAGACTATTTAAATACTTTGTGGCTCTTTCTATATTCTTTGTGGAAGGCATATTTATGTCTTGAAACCATACAAAAGCTCTACAATGCAATTGCCAGTAAGTCATATAGAGCTAATGTATAGAAAATGCACCCTTATGATTCTTGTATGTTGCAGTGCCTTGTGGTGGTTGCAGGTTTGAAATTCTGTGTATACAGTTCTTTGTGGACTGTTACTGCTGTTGTGTTGCCTGCATTGATTTTTGCCTCCATTTATTCTTTATTGCAGTCTAAAAGTTGGTTTTAATTGGTTGCCCACAGGATTGGCTTGGCTTCTGCTACTTGTTAAGAAAAAAACATCTGTCTTTGCAGGTAAGAGCTTTTGAATTGAAGACTTCTTTATATGCATATTGAGTATATCCTAAGAAATACGTGAAGCTTTTGGAATCTGTGAATTTGTGTCAAAAGACTTGGGTCAAATAATCTGTAGCTTGGCTACTCACTACTGGTGATGGTGGTTTTGCCAATGTTTTTCTTGTAAACAGAATTTTCTGCCAAACGAATGTTTTGTTGTTTCATCAGCATGTGGTAGTCTGGAACACTCTCCCATTTATTTTACACTGTTGGAAAATGCAGTTACTTTGCTGCAAGCCATAGGTCTGTGTGTTTGTAACTGTTGGAGTGTAGAAGTGTACATCAATTGGTTCTAAGTAGGTTTTGCAGCACTTAAAGGGATCAGATAGTTTCAAATTGGCTCAAAGATGACTGTAACAGGTTGATTTTAGCCTTAAAAAAGTAAAAGACAAAACTGTAGTTTGCAGTTTTAACTTTCGCGAGACAGTCTCATACTTAAAATTCCTCCTACAGTACCAGTGTTTCTGCAGTTCTCAGCCTTCATGCAAGAATTGCCAGATATGTCTGTGTGTGTGTATCATGTGGGTATTGTACTTCAGTACTCCCCAGGGGCTAGGATGAATCTTCTGAACTTTTCTATTGCAAAATCCATACATCTTAAAAGGCATCTTAATAGGCACACAAAAGTGTGCTTACCCAGTTACATGTATGACCCAAATTATTCCTATTTTACTGACTAGCACATTGATGAGATAAATAGTAATGTCATATCTTCTACACCTTTTTTTTTTGCAGTGTAACATCAACATTTTTAAAGATATTGCTATCAAGACATGTTAAAATTCATCAAATGAGTTGAATCAGGTTGGTTGTCAGCAGCCTGTAAATCTCCAGCTTTGACTGCGGCTTGCTAATGGGGCTGGATTGTCCATAGTACACCCCCAGGATGTTGTCTTTCCACAAATATAGGAAACACACAAAATGGCAAGAAAGACCACTTTTGCCTTGAAGTACCTTTTTGTACCAGGAGAAAAGCAGGCAGCCTGAGAACATGTCTGCCAGCCCAGCAAAAAGCCTTCAGTGCCTGCTGAACTGATGTGCGGCCTGTTTTGTGTCTGAAGTTAATGTTGCCTCTGCATGTGCTGGTCTTTGCAAGTGAACAGGGAAATACTTGAGCAGGCTTTGCATTTTCATTACTTGGAAAATTTGAGCAAGTGGGTTATTGTTTCCTAATTGCATTTTGGAAAAAGTGTGGTTTGTGAGTGTTTAAAAAATTAAAAATTTGGCCCTTTTAGTCAAACTTTTGAGATTTTTCTGTAAATCACAGAACTGACACTACTACTTTGTCTAAGCATCGAAATTCTGAATAAATGAAGCAGCTGTGTTACGGGTTCCTTTGTCAAAAATATTTGATTAGTCAAGTCCTTAAAATTCTTTTTATTCACACCATGTTACTGTCAGCTCTTGCTTAATATTAAGCAAGCATTTGCTTAGTACTCTTTGTGGAATTAACTACACTGAAGTCATTGCAGATAGTTTTTTTTAGTGACTGTATGCCTAAGCAGCTCTTTAGATTTTTTTGTCGATAGTGGTTTAGTGGATCTGAATAGAGTACTTAGTAATAAAACTTCAAGTACTCCCTTAGCATTTATTATGATGTTTTGAATTTAATGCAAAACTGAAAGATTTGCATTATCCCCGAAGTTACGTAAATGTTCAGATGCTTGAACTCCTCTGTGACTTTATCTGTTGATTTGTTTTGTGGGCTGAAATAATTTATAGATGCAGTTATCTCTGAGGGGTCAGTTCTGTTAAAGAATGTAAGGTATTCCAAACCAGCAGGCCTTAGTGCACACACCTTCCCAAGTTGCCTTTGTTCAACCACTGGCTATATCAGATTGTCATCCCTTTTGCATTAAGGAAATAGCTAAAAGTAGTCTCCCATTTAACACGAGAAACTTTGAATGTCTTTAACTTCTGATACATAAAAATTTCTGAATCTAATTTCTATGTATAATAGGTAGTAGAAGAAATTGAAACCTCCTGGCAAGATTTGATTTTAGTAGTATTCCAGTTTTGAAAGCATAGGTACAAAGCTAGGGATACTTTTATACCGCCTGCTTGCCTCAGGATCATCTAATTCAAAAGCAATACTGTAGCACAACATAAACCTTGGGTTTACAATACTCTTTAATATAGCTTCTTTAAAGGAGGCAGAATTTTCATTTTAACTTTAGTTTCAGAGATTGTCATCAGTGCTAGGCAAATTTAAAATAAAATAACAGAATCTTTATGAAGCACTGCTTTTTAAAACAGTGCAAAAAGTCTTAGATACGTTTTTAGATGTTTTAGATAGCATAGATAGTCCTTACTTTAACTTGTTGTGGGGTTTTTTCCTCATGGGCAAGTTATTTTGTAGTTGGAAAGTGATTGGGCAATGAATTTTATTTTCAGATTAAATGTAATTCCACCAAAAGAGCTAAAGGCAAGGATGTTGCTTCTGTTACCTCACCATGGAGATGAGAAAGTTGCTTTCAAAAAAAATTGTCCCTGAAGCTTAGTATATAGTATAAGCCTTTCTGTTGCTGTCTTTCCTTGGTGGAACAGGGGTTTTCTTAGTTTTGTTTTTTCTTTTTTTTAAAATCTTATGTTATGAACTGCAAGTTCTGCATCTCTTCCAGGATGGTGCAGTAAGGAATCCAGTATTCATGCACAGCGACTAGAGCAGCGGAGCTGACTTGGTGCGAATGGGCTTGTTTGCTGTTTCCTTGAGGGGAGACAGGTCCTCCACACTTTTCTGGTGTCTGGTGTTAGTTGTGGGGCAATGCCCTGTAATACCTCAGGATGTTGCTTGAGTTTATTAGTGTGTTGAAGGATTTAGCTCTGGTGTGTTGGTCAACAGAACAAAATACTTAAAGACTCATTTTAGTAATCTGAGGTTCCATCATGCAAACAAAAGCATTGTTGCTTCTTCACCCCACAGAAGAATTGTTACTCTTGTTTTCATTAAGTACTGAATTCAGCCTTACCTGGTTAAATTGTGGCTTTACCTAGTCATTCAAGACTTGTCTTCCCTAAAGTGTTTGGATGACCTGGACAAGCAAATGGAGCCAACTTAGAGTATTGACTGTACGCTGGGATATAGCTGAGTTGCTGGGAGATGTTTATTGACTGTGGTTGGTCAGAGCTTTGGTAACAGCCAGGAGTCTTTGATGCATAGCTTTGTGGCGTTGCATTGGGGCATCTGGTTGGACTTGATCTTTAAGGTCTTCTCCAGCCTAAACAGTTCTGTACTTCTGTGATCTGGTTCATCCTTGATTTCAAATGCTGAGTTAGCATTGGTATGTGACTCATGGGAGCCTTGGAGATCTTCCATACAAATACTGAACTGGCTTGTATTTAGGAAGTCAAAAAGTTTCAGAGATTAAGTGGCTCAGGTGAAGCATGGTGCTATTGCTGATGTTTTAGGATGAGAGACTGGCTTCTGAACTGTTGAATTGTGCTAATATTATTTAATATGATGCTTTCAGCCTTTGCTGAAGGTTTGTGTAAGTGACAAGTATCTGGTTTCCTCTTCAACTTCTGATATGACCTCGGACTTCTGAGGTCACAAGGTAACTGTTCATATCTGGCTGTTCAGAATTACCTTAAGCATCTACTAATGCCTGCTGTGGAGATAAAATTCATTTACTTATGTCTGAGATGTAAGGGGTCAGTCTAGACAGAATATCTACAACTATTAAAAAAAACCCTTGTTTTTGAAAATTGTAAAGGTCATATCTATCTAGATATGCATAAATGTTAATTTAATTTAGGTGAGGTCTCTATTGTCCCAGAATGTCTGGGGCTAGTTTATAGTAGCAAGCTTCAGGTCACCTGGACCTCTTTGCCTTTGCTAGGAGAAAAACATCAGGTCAGTAGAATATAGGTGCTCCCTGTCAGAATGCCTTGTGAATCTCACAGTTGCTAGTTGTCCGTAATGGGTTTTTGTTCTTAACCAACCCCCTGTTATGTTTTTAGTTGTCTTCACCTGGCAGGAGGTAAAATCCTTCCCCAAATTAAAGGGAACTGTTTGTTTCCCATAGCTGTGCAGAATTTTTCAGTCACATTGTCAGGTTCAGTGGGTACCATATCAGTGTATAGTAAATTAATTTGTTTTGTGTGGCTAAAATACTCCTTTTGCTTGCATTCCATTAATTATTGAACTACTGATGTAATAGTTCTGATTTTTGATGTTCCTTTGTTTTTTTTTAACTGACACTTGTGGGTCTTAGTATCTAACAGCTGTTTTGGAAATTCTAGTGCAAAATGTATACTGATTGTGTTGGTAAATGTTTAATACTTCAGTCTGTTTGAAGTAAACAAACATGAATAAGGAACTTGGAATATAAACACGCTTAATCTTTGCAAGATGTTACTAGGTGTATATAATCAAATATAGTAGATGGTGTCTGTAGGTAATTGCATGGTGTCACGAACAGTAGTCTGACATAGCCGTTGCCTTTTCTCATCTGCAGGTGTGTGTTGTTTCAGCGCAGCATGGCTGTGGTCATCCGCTTGCAAGGTCTCCCGATTGTGGCGGGGACCATGGACATTCGCCACTTCTTCTCTGGATTGACCATTCCTGATGGGGGCGTGCATATTGTAGGGGGTGAACTGGGTGAGGCTTTCATCGTTTTTGCCACTGATGAAGATGCAAGGCTTGGTATGATGCGCACAGGTGGTACAATTAAAGGGTCAAAAGTAACGTTGTTGCTGAGCAGTAAAACTGAAATGCAGAACATGATAGAACTCAGTCGTAGGCGTTTTGAAACTGCCAATCTAGATATGCCACCAGCAAATGCTAGCAGGTCGGGACCACCACCTAGTTCTGGAATGAGTGGAAGGGTTAACTTACCTACTACTGTACCTAACTTTAATAATCCTTCTCCTAGTGTAGTAACTGCTTCTACTACAGTGCATGAAAGCAATAAAAACATATCCACATTTTCTACTGCCAGTATTGGGACTGCACCTCCAAATCTTGGGAGTACCTTTGGTAGTCCAACATTTAGCTCAACTATACCTAGCACAGCATCCCCAATGAACACAGTACCTCCTCCACCAATCCCTCCTATCCCAGCTATGCCATCTTTGCCACCAATGCCTTCTATTCCCCCTATACCTGTTCCACCTCCTGTACCCACACTGCCTCCTGTTCCTCCAGTTCCTCCAATACCCCCTGTGCCCCCTGTACCTCCAATGACGCCTCTGCCTCCCATATCAGGAATGCCTCCTATGAATCCTCCACCTGTAGCACCCTTACCCACTGGAATGAATGGGTCTGGAGCAGCAGTGAATATGAACAGCGGCTTGAATCCATTGTTTATTGGTCCCATGAATCCTGTAAATCCTATCCAGATGAATTCTCAAGGTAGTGTCAAGCCAATTCCAATCAATCCAGATGATTTGTATGTCAGCGTTCATGGAATGCCCTTTACTGCAACAGAATCTGATGTGAAAGACTTTTTCCTTGGGCTCCGTGTGGATGCAGTCCATATGCTGAAGGATCATGTAGGTCGAAATAATGGAAACGGACTAGTTAAGTTTTTTTCTCCTCAAGATACATTTGAAGCACTGAAGCGAAACAGAATGCTGATGATTCAGCGCTATGTTGAAGTTAGTCCTGCAACAGAGAGACAGTGGGTAGCTGCTGGAGGCCACATAACTTTCAAGCAAACCATGGGTCCCTCTGGGCAGGCACATCCTCCTCCCCAGGCTCATCCTAGGTCCAAATCTCCCACTGGACAGAAAAGGTCACGATCGAGATCTCCCCATGAGCATGGTTTCTGTGTTTATTTGAAAGGTCTTCCCTTTGAATCGGAGAATAAACATGTGATAGATTTCTTTAAAAAGCTGGATATAGTTGAGGACAGCATTTATATAGCTTATGGACCTAATGGGAAGGCAATTGGAGAGGGGTTTGTTGAGTTTAGGAATGAAGCTGATTATAAAGCAGCTTTATGTCATCATAAGCAGTACATAGGGAATCGCTTCATTCAGGTACATCCGATTACTAAAAAGGCAATGTTAGAAAAGATAGATATGATTCGTAAAAGATTGCAGAACTTCAGCTATGACCAGAGAGAAATCCTGATGAATGCTGAGGGAGAATCAGGCTTGCCAAAATTGTGTGCACATATATCTAATATTCCATACAATATAACAAAAATTGAAATACTTCAGTTTCTAGAGGGACTGGCAGTAGAAGAAAACTCTGTACAAATTCTTGTGGATAATAATGGGCAAGGTTTAGGACAAGCACTGGTTCAGTTTAAAGCTGAAGATGATGCTCGGAAGGCAGAGCGCTTGCACCGTAAAAAACTGAATGGAAGAGATGTGAATTTGCGTTTGATAACTGTGGAAGAAATGAGAGATATTGAGAGAAACCCAGCATCTCAAGGGAAAAAGATCCTGAAAATACCGATCCAGGGAAATGCGGCTGTGCAAGGAGCACATGGCCCTGGTGGGGATGAGCATGCCTTCTTGGGGGGAAATGCTAAAGAAGCAAATAATGGTCCTCCGTTCAATTTCCCTGGTAACTTCAGCGGGTCTGGCACATTTGGTCCCCCTTTGCCACCACCTGGAATAGGTGGCTTTCCTGATTCTAGACCAGGAATACCCACAGTTGCAGCTAGTGGTTTACCTGGTGCAAGTATTGAGGTACCAGGTTTTGCAGGTGGTCCTGCTAATTTGAGTGGACCAGCAGGTTTTGCAGGGGGTCCTCAGACATTTGGTAATGGTCCTGGCAATTTAAGTGGGCCCCCTGCCTTTGGTGCTGGTCCTCCAGCAATTGCTAGCGGTCTTGGACATTTGAGTGGACCTCCAGGGTTTGGACCCGGACCAGGAAGCATACATATTGGTGGACCCCCGGGTTTTGGAACAGGGTCTGGGAAGCCAGGGCCCACTGTCATTAAAGTGCAGAATATGCCCTTTACTGTTTCGGTGGATGAAATTTTGGATTTCTTTTATGGTTACCAAGTGATCCCTGGTTCAGTGTGCTTAAAATACAATGAGAAAGGCATGCCCACTGGAGAAGCAATGGTTGCATTTGAGTCTCGTGATGAAGCTATGGCAGCTGTTGTTGATTTAAATGACAGGCCTATAGGTTCCAGAAAAGTAAAACTTGTATTAGGGTAGCTGTTCATCAAGTAGTTGTAGAATAGATATTCACAGTGCTGTGACAAATGCATCTGGATTGGTTTTTATAGTATTTCCAGGATAGAACCTGTGGATTGTTTAAATTGTAAAACAGATTGGTTTTGATAAGACAGAGCACTGGGTTAGCCATTACATGAGAAACACGGCAGGGAGAGGTGCGGTGGATTTTCCTTGTACAAACATGTGGAGAAGCTGGCCAGATTCTTACTTGTCATAAAAGTTTGGTAAACTCTTCTGGACACAGTGCTTATTGAGAAACTGAGATTGGTTTGACATAGTTTTTGATAAGGGAAATAGATGAAGTCAGTGAAGCTCTTCAGTGGTGTTCTTGTAAGCCATTGTAAATTAGATAGCTCTTTTTAGATTTGGTTAAAAGCTGGCTGAATTTGCTTTGTTCACAGGTCAAAGCTTTGTTTAAAGTCCTGATTTTACTCTGCAACTGAATGAATTCTCAGTGTACACAGATCAATTGTTTTGTGTATGTATCTTTATTTTTTCCAAAATTCTCACTGTATGAACAGTTAAATTATGCCCTTTGCTGATGTGTCTACCAAACTAATTCCTATGAGTATGAGCAGAATCGTTCTGTAAAATTCAAGCTGTTCTTTGTGGTATAACCTTTAGTTATTTATATATTGCAATTATAACTGTGCAGAATAAGACTTTTGCCACAAGTATAGCTAACCTCAAACATAAATCATATGAGTTTTATAGTACATTTAAAATGTTTTCAGTTGAAAATAATCATTTTTGTTTAAGTAGCTTGATTTGTTAGGATTACACAAATCAGTTGGGAAAGGATCTTTGACACTAGTTGGATATTGGTGTTTCTCACGTCTCTTTAACTCCTCACATAGAGTCTCTGCTAAGAGAACCAAAGTGGTGATTATTAGTAGAAGATTGGAGTCCAGATAAAGTTTTAAATTAGGTTATAATGAAAGAAACTTGTATCTTCAGCAACTCTGTTGTGAATTACTGCTATGGGTGAATTCAGAGATAAAACTTATTTTTCTCCAAAACTTGAAAATATTGAGTTTACGATATATTTTTGCAATAAAGTTGTGCTGTTGTATTCAAAGTCTGTAAAGAGTTGCCATTTTCTTTGTTGTGCAGTGAAACCTTCCATGGAAAAACAGAGAAATGGAAAGGAAGTAATTACGCAAGTGAAAAGTAGAACTTTTTCGGTTCAACCTTGCTTGGCTTATGATAAATTTTAAGACTTGGGCATTGCCTGAAAAAAATCCTGCTATTCCCTGCAAATCATTGTACTTAAACATAGTAAACTTCAAACTGGTTTTGTTTTTTTTTGACAAAGAAGAACAGTGCCTTTTGGTGTTGCACACCATGGAACACTGAAGTGTATGGGCAGGCGAAATTGAGAGGTGCAAGTGGCAACAGTTTTATTCATGTGGTGTGTAGGAGAGATTTGCAAACCTGTGCAGCGCTGCGTCCTGAGAGGATTTCACAGTACAGGAATCCGGGGAAGGATTGTATAAAGGTGTACTTCAATAAAGAGGCGGTTGCATTACACAGATGGTTCTGTAATTCATTAGCATAATTTTGTTTTGACAGATTACTAGGTGGTCCCAACTTTGGAAAAGTCATGTGATTTGTATATACTGTTTAAAATTAAGCCTCCTGTTAATAAAACTGTCTGTCTCTGAAGCTTCATGTTTTGCATTTCAACAGTCTTTGGGAGTAATGTTTCAACAGCAGATCTTTGTTTCTTTCTTTTTTTTCCCTGACAGTCTGAAAGTACTCTTCCTGATGTCAGAAAGATGTGTGATTAGGAGTCAAGTCAGTTTATTTTAAAATTTTGCTCTTTGTTTTTTAAGCAACTTTTATTAAAGTTTCATACTATATTGGAGTTTTTTGGGTGCTTGTTTCTTCGTGTTTCACATTAGAATAAAATTACTAAAAAGGAAAACTTGGCTTCATTGTTCACAGAATTGATTTAAGATGTTAGTGTGTGTTGACTCACCAAAACTGGTGATAACTGCTTTTTCAAGTTCAAATGCATCACAACAATGCTTGCCTTGTTGTGAAATGTAATTAAACTACAGGTGTCTGGAATTAGATACACAGTTCTGTGTTACTGTCTTTTGATTTCACATCGTGATCCTCTTGGTAATGGATCCAAGGCTTCTAGTGTTTGGGTTAGACGCAGCATATGCTGTGAAACATGCTTGTGTGCCTGTTCCTTTGGACTTGCTAAAAGTGCAGGTTTGTTTTGGAAAGCTTTTTTCTGATTCTTGATTTTTCTGTATGGTCTAAAGATATTTCAATGTTTGTCTGAAAAAACAGCACAAACCAGAAAACCATGGGTGTTGGGATTGTTGACTTGGATGGAATGTTTAAATGGAGGATTTGGGGTGGGGCAGGGGCTCTTCATTTTGCCAAGCAATTGATTCTCCTTTTAGCATAAGTTAGTTAGTAAATATCCCCTCTTCCTTAAGAGTAGGCTCTTGGAAAAAAATAGGAAGTTATAGCATGCTTGGGTTTTCTGTATGTATGAGAAACAGTACATCAACTCAAATAATTACAGTTGATCCTTTAAAACATACAGAGGAAAGTTCATTTTCAAGGGTCATTGCAAACTGTTTACTGTAACAATGTGGTTTCATGTTAGAAGTAGCCTTAAACTGCATATTATGCTAAATTATGAGCGATACCTGTAGGCTGCGCGTCCAGCGTTCATAAAATTGCTTACCTAGCACTGGTCTATATTCATGAGCAGCCTTAAAAATAATGGGTAGGACCTCTGATGTCCCATCTCCAACGTAGAAGGTACGAAACTGCCGTTGGATGTAACACCCCAAGATGATTGCTAGCAAGAGGTAGCAATAGACAGAACCAGCTGATGGATGCTGCTCAAATCCCCAGTGGTTTGACCTTGATGCCTTGCGTGTCAGAAGTCAACATCCTTCTTAGACTCATTGGAACAACGCAGTCAGTGACACTGATGTCCCGACTTCGCCAAATAATGGCTAGAAGATACTTGTGCTTATATAACTGGCTACGTTGGTGTTTTTAGCAGTTCCTTATGTGTGTCTAAGTACTACTGCTGAAAAAAATGTGGTAAATGTTACATTCACAACATGATTTGTTTAATGTATGGGGTTTTTACCCATTCTAAATAGAAATGAATGCAATTAGTCAAGGATAAAATTGTGACTTACATGAAAGAACATAAGTAGTTGGGTGAAAGTGTGACTTAGTATTACCAAATTTCAAGCAGTTACCCATAAATGTCACAGTCACATTTTGTTGGCATTCTGTAATATCAGCATTAAAACCAGTTCTTTACCAATGAATTGTTGCTATGGTCTAAATGTAGATTTATGAGAGGTTTGAGGCTTTGTAGGTTTAAAGAAATCTGAAGGATGCTTTATTTTAAGTAACATTCCTTTAATAGCGTGTAGTATTTTCCTTGAGTGTCTATGCTCTGAATTTGTGTTGAGTGGAGAGAAAGATTGATGCAAAAATGAAGACTGTAGTTGTGTACCAGATGATATTGAAGGTCTGCCTTTTAAGAAATATATATGCTGCTCAGTTCCTCATGGCTCATGCTGTCCTAAAGTCATTGTTTGGAGTGCTGAAGACTGTAGACTCTACAAAACAGTATGTTTCCAGTTTCTAGGCACACCAGTGGTGCATTAAATGTAAATAATGATTGTGGTTTCTTTTTGTTTCTCCTCAGTCTTCTGCTGTGGTGGGTCCTAAGTTGCTGCTTCTTGTAGCAAGTGCTGTTGGCCCTCAGCGGGTTGTTCAGCAGCACTGAACTGTGTTGGCCTTCCGATCTGCAGAACTGAAGTTATTAGGTATTATGGACCATTTAAAACTTCTGGTTGGCCAATGGACCACTGTTTGAGAGAAGTTGGTTTAGGTTCATTATTCTGATACATGGATTAGACCCTGAAACAAAGGATTGCAATTCCTGTTCAATATGGACTCTAGTGCAAGAAAACAACTAGTTGCTCTATTTGCTAATTGGTTGGAAAGAAGCAGTTTTGAAATGGGACATATTAGGAAACATTTAGTTGGAGTTTAGGGAAATATACAGATTAATTTCAAGTCAGTTTTCTGCTTTAGATGTGCATGTCTTTGAAAAGAAAATGAGATGCTAAATTCTGTTGCTGTACGGTTTTTCATAAACTCTGCTTTGGCCTGGAGGCAGAGTTGCTAAATACATTTGGTTGTCTTTGCTCTTTTTCAGGTTTGCTAATGCTCCTTGCTGCTCTGTGGCTGTATTTTTTTTCATGGCTTTGGGGGGAACTGAGCTAGAGTTTGTGTACAGAGGGAGAGGAAGGGAAGCTGTTCGATGCTTCTGCAGGAAGAGTAACCTCAAATGTTCTCTTCCTATCTGTTTTTTGGCAGTGAGAATGTGATTGCAGTTCAAAGGTGTTTTTTCCACAGTGTGGATTTTCCATGGAATGAAAACCTGTTGGTTGGTAGTATGCACATTGATTTGTGGCTGTGTACTGAAATTCACCTCTCTTTCCTTATCTTATGATCAGGTAGGTCTAACTGTGGCTGGTTTTCTATACAGATGACTCTGTTCATCATTTTCTTGGAGCTTTGTTACTATGTGGAATGTTTGGGTGTTTGTGCAAGGGAGTGTTTCCCACCTCTCTGACCTGGATGCTTTTCACTCCTGGCTATAAACACCAAAAGGAAAAAAAGCAGCCCTAAAAGTGTTCCTTTTCGATAGCTCCAGCCTGAACATGGGTGTCAGATGGTTTGGCTGTGACTCCTTTCACTTGCTGGTGTTCACTTCTGTGCAGATTCCTTTGTTACCATGCTGGGTTTGTGTGTGTATTCACAGCTATTCTCTCTTCTGAGAGAATTAGCCAGATGAGTTCTACCTGAGTTATTTTACTGCTTCTGCAGAGGTAAAGCTTCCTCCTTTGTGGCTATCTTTTGTGTGTTCTCGTGTCTACAGCCTGAAATTCAATTGGCCTTACTAGTTGCTTCCCGAGTACATTAGGTAAGCTTTCAGAAACAGGGCATGTGTTTTCTTTTAGCATGAGTCTGAACTCCACAAAATCAGTTTGTAACTCTGTATTTGCTATTCTCACACCAGCTTCATCATTTTCCTCAACTTTTGAATCCTTTTGCTATGAATCATCAGTGAATTAGACCTGGTTGATCACAGATCATAGCCAGGAAAGACTTTGGGGCCTGGAGTGGGGATTGCCCTTATGGTGCCCAGTACACAAGAGTGTTAATTTAATTTCCCTGTAAAGTTTAAAACCAAAAAGTAAGGACTTGTAAGGCTTGCACAGGGAAAATAGGAATTAATCCTGCCTAAAACTGTCCCTGGCATAGTGTGGCCTTTTGGGCTGGTTGCTACTTCAGGAAGGCTGGTGACTCTGAACTCCTCGTGTTGTAGTTACGGTACTGTTAAACAAGGAATCGGTTGGAGTGTATGGCTCTGATGTCTGACCATCTGCAGGAAGGTGGAACTTGTAGCTAGCAATTTCAGAGTTTGGAACAAATAGTTTAATGTTGACTGTTTTCCATTGAATGTGAATATGTGGATGTAGCAGTGCTCTGTTTGACAGTAGAAAGCTTAGAAATGCTTTCTAGTCACTTAGGCAGATTTGGGGAGGAAAACAGTGATATAGTCAGAACCTAAACTACTTTAAGGATTCCTTTTAGATAATTTTGGCTGAGTGCCTTTTATGACGAAATTCATAGGATCTCTGTCATTAAAATTTGAAGCCTCTGTGTAGCACCCATTTGTTTAGTGACCTTGCTGTTGTGGCATTTGCCAGAATGTGCTTCTCATTGAGCTTTTTATGAAACAACTTTGTTTTCAGCACTATAACCAAAGCATTGCTACTTGTTTTGACAGGAGGATGGATATGGATTGTGGAAAGCCATTGCGTGTTTGAACAGGAAGCTCAACTCTGAAGTGAAAATGATGGTTGCCAATACTTTTTCATTATTGGGCAAATTTTTTTTCTAATACAAGGGCAGAATTTATAAACCATGTGTGCTTGAGCAACAGTAGTGCAACCAGCTATAAAAGTGAAGAGGCTAATGAAAGTAACATAAGACACTGTCAGTTCACTGACTGAATGTATGGGAAACCATGTTCCTTAAGGAGGGGAGGCAGAGTTATTAAATATCACAAATTCATCTGCCTGGGGTTCCCGCACTACATTCCAGCGTTGCTGCAGAGCCAGTTTTCTGTGTTGCAGGTCCTGTCTTATATGAATACATAAGAGTGTTTTTAATAGCACTTAGAGCTCTCTTCAGATACGGACTTGAGTGCTTTTGGGAGGTATGTGTGCCGAGTGGTAGCTGTATAGCCAATTTGTCTTCCAGTAACCGGTATGCCAGGGGCAGAATGTTTTCATCCTCACTTTAAGGGAACTTCAACATTGTCATCGGAGATGGGGCATTAGGGAGGAAATTGAAAGGTTGAGGCCAAACCTGTCATGCTTTAGCTATAGTGAAAACAACCAAGTCCTGCCCTTATCTAATGAAGAATGTACATGGGTTCAGAAACTTCAGCACTGAGTTTGTGTGAAAAGGAGCACAATAAACCAGTGACTAAATACTTACATTCTTAAACTGATCTGAAATGTCAATTCAGCTGTTATGATAGAATGCATGAGAGAGGTAATCGATCTAAATGAGTTGCTGTTAAACAGTTAAACTTGAGCGCTGCAGTCTTACGTTTTCTTAGATTGTAAATTAGAATATTTTTTTATGGTCTTTAAATTTTTTTTTAATACAACTGTAGTTGTTATCATATAAGTCAGTGTGTGTATTTTAACTTGATGCATCTCTTTAAAAAGCCTTTCAAGTATATGTGGAAAATTACATGCACAGCATCATGACCTACTGCACAAATGTCCTGAATTTTTGGAAGGCCTTTTTTTGTCATCTGGACACTTAGCCAGATGGGTAAGCCCTTTGGGTAACTGACACTGTAGTTTTGTTAAGACAATAACCCAGAATGGCACTTCTTCTTGCAGCGCAAGCACTATATCATGCTACTTCTTTGAATGAGTAGGCAGTGTTTGGCTACTTTAATTAGTCTCCAGGACCAGAAGACTTTGTAGTCTTTTCTGTCTGCATGATAGCTTGTGTTACTTTTTGTATTAAATTTTGTCATTAGTTAGGTCTGTAAAAACAGCTTCAAGCAGAAACAACAGTAAGTTTTCTGAAACCTATAATGCTTAGTTTCAAACTAGTGAATGTACTATGAATCCTAGTTAATCTGCAGGTAATGTATCTCTCTGAAATACCAACTATTTCAGTGCAGTGACTGGAATGAATAAAATCATAGGATCACTTCATTTTGTTATTATGAAAGGTGAGAAGAATCCCTGTAACTGTGTTCTGTGCCAGACACGGTGTGGCGATGTAGTATAACCACCTTCTCTGTCTTGTTTAGGTTTGAAGAAGTAGTTCAGGTAGGAAGAACCTGGTATTTTAATTTCTTTGGGCAGCTCACAGATACGGTTTTAATCTTTTTGCGCTTTCCAAATCCCCCTGCTACTGCATTAGGTTCATGTAAAAGCCCTGAACCTGTGATGGACAAATGACTGTGTTGCCGAGTCAGTCTGGTGTTTGTCCTGACTGCTGCCTGGTTGAGACAGGTAGTGCTCTGCAGTTTGTAACCCAAGTTTGCAGGTTCCACCTAATGGTGGTAACTCCCAAGTCTCTCTGCTTAGAGTGAATGTAATTTATTTCATTCTTTTGTAGCTGTTAAATTTACTCTAGGTTTTTATCAGAGAGGTTTTTGCTTGGAGAATTCTGTCTGCCTCAGTTCAGTCATGTTTCTTAAAAGTTTATCGAAGCTATTAATTTCACTTTGAGAAAAGAGGGTCCCTGATGGGAGTTGTAGGGGTTTTCAGGTGCTTGGCTTGCAGAGACTTGTTTTCTCCAGGGTGTGGAACCCCTTTGTAGCAAATTCAAACCTAATGACAGCAGATTTCTTCAGGGTGTAGATTGGAAACTATTCGATTCATACACAGTGCGTATACGGTGGATAGCAGACATGGGAGAGCTGTCTGCCTGCGTTTGTGTAACCTCTTCTCCCTTAGTGCAGGAAGATTGTGTGATCATTTTGGCCCTCTTGTCTCTGACACAAATGGAGTGGCTTGAGCGCACTGTTGTAATGGGTTTGTGCTTTTGTGAAGGCACACTGGCAAGAGAAGTTGGATCTGGAACAGAACAGAAAGGGAACATGAGGTCTGTTTGGTATTTGTGGCCTTTAAATTGTTCTATTGTTAGTCTGGATGGGCGAGAGAAAAAACAACTTTTAAAATCCCTTGCCATATCCTTCCCTTTATTCTGCTTCCTTAATGTCAGGGTTTGGTGGTGGTGGGATTTTTAAGGGTTTTTTTGTTTTGAAGTGTCATTATTTTGCAACAGATTAGGATGGAGAAGTGAAGCTCTTCATACTATAGATGGTAATAATTAGTGACAGAAAAGTAGTATCAGTGTGAATCTCTCTCTTAAAAGGAAGCATACACTCATAGCAGAAAGAACTGAAAGAGTGTTGGCAATTAGGCTGAACTTGAAATTAATAAGTCAAAGAAATCAATTTCCTGGGAGTACTGCAGAACTAATATTAAGGTTTGGGATTCTTTCCGGGTCATATTTCGTGAGCGACATTCAGTAATAAAGTCCATAAAGAAGAAAGCCTGACTTATATAATGTAAAGGGGTAATGTGGTTCTTAAAGTGTGAGAAATTTAAATGTCACTTCTGCTTTATGTCCTTTCTAAACTTTTAGGCAAGAGTTGTCACTGTGCAGGGTGACTGAGAACAGGGTAAAGAATTCCTCTGTAGTATTTCAGTCTTTCCTGGTGGTGATTCATCAACTGCAATAAAAACAAGAAGGTATGACAAGCTTGTCATTGATTAAATGGCTCTTGATACAATGTAGTCACCAAAATTCTTCATGTGAATTTGATAAAGTAGCAAAGATCAGTAAAATGTATTGCTGGCATATTTGTATTTAAAGTCTTCCTTTGAACTCATGCTGTTCACACAGTATGGACTAGTCTAGATAGATGGACTTAATGAGTTTCTGCCTTGAAGTCACTGTGCCTAGTTTTGGAGGAGTGGGTAAAATTATATCGATGTAGTATAACTACAGGATAGTAGTACTGTTGTTTAGATTTCCAGAGTTTGGCAAGGGTAGAGGTTGTGAAGGGGAAAGCAGAATGAATGCTTAGGAATCACTTCAAAAATCATGGGTGCGTGTAAGAAAGAAGTGGTGTGTGGAGATACTTGCTGGTGAAACTGCAGTGTAAGTGAAGAACCAAAGAAGAGGAATATGGTGTAGTCTTTGATCTCAGCTTAAGGAGTTTGGATGGAAAAACAGAAGATTGAGTGATGGACAGCTGGATTTACCTGGGGACTGGGACAGAATGTTTAGGCCTGAAGTAGAAATAGCTGGAATTTAGGGGAAAGAACAAGACCTTACTGGAGAAAGGCAAAGATGATTTGCAATGTAAAATACATGTTTGGGGTTGTTACAAAGGTCTGTGTGGTTGAGATTTTAAGTCTTTCAATTAAGTTGTTCCTCAGGTTTCAGTAATTAATGCTTGAGAATCATGGTGACGGGAAAGAAAAAACAGCTGAATAAATATGAAAGAAATGGGAAAAATATCTTGCTTAGTGGGAGGAGTCAGTGAACACTTTTAGGATTGCAGTTACTATTGCAGCTTAAGTCCAGTGACTGACTCCAGAGCCCTAGTCTGTGTCAAGTTAGTTTTTCAAGGAAATGGGTTTTGCTATTCTGCTATTAAATACTATGAAGAACTTTGAAATATGTTTTCTTTGCATGAAAAGTTTGGTTTAGTAATAGGTTTTGCTTAAGGCCAGGTGTTAATTTGAAACTTTTTGTAATTTAATATGTTCCAAATTAATATTTGAAATAGTTTGTTTTGACCTACCAGTTTCTTATTTCTCAGAAAAGTGGAGAATATATCTATAGTGAAGGCATGCATGAGCATTTCATTGAGTTTATTGGTCGTGATTAAGGGGTATATTGGTAGTGTACAAGTTAACAGTGAACATTGTACAGGTGGAAAGGTGAATTTCTAGAAGGTGCTTTTTCCCCAGAGCTGGGACTTGGCTCTTGGGTTGGGGGGAAGGAAGCTGCAGTAAAGGAGATGAACTGATTGAAGTTCTTGTTTGCATTTTTTACTAAAATTACCATCCCATTTGTGATTTTTGTGCTTTGTTCTTCTTCNTTTTTTTTTTTTTTTTTTTTTTTTTTTTTTTTTTTTTTTAACTGTTCTAAGCATGTTATTTTTGTTGTTATAAAAGGGAGCTTTGCCTCCTCACTCAGTTTCCAGGAGCTTCTTGGAGGCTGGGTTGTCAGAGCTTGTGCCCATCGGCTGACTTGGGACACACCGCCCTCCCCACCCCCCCATTTTTGTGGTGATGCTGGAGCTTCAGGCTTCATGAGGAGACAGCTCAGTGAATAGAGCCAGGTTGTACCTTCTGCATGTTCAGCAGGCCCAGAGGTGGGCAGTGGTCAGTAAAGTGTTTGATGAGGCCTGCAGTCCAGTTCTGAGCTCAGGGGCTGGGCTGGGGGTCTTACCCTTGCTCATGGCTCAGAGTTTCAGCATCAGCACAGCCTCTGCTTCACCCTGGAGGAAACATCTCTGTCCTCCCTGAGAGCTCTCATCCCTGGAATTACAGCTAGCTGATGAGCCATGGCTACTCTTTACCAGGACTGAATCAAGTTGACAGCAGTTTGTTTAGAAAGTTGTTCTTCCTAGTATTCACCATTCTCCTTCTTTTACAACAGTTGGGAGATGCCTTTTGTTTCAGGTTATATGTCAAATTTGTAGTAGCAGTTAATTAACCCCTTGTAGGTATGGTGACAGCTTGGAACTCAGTGTGGAGAACAGTGATTTATTCTCTGCCTGTAGCAAGAGTGATCTTAAAGCACCTGCATCCCCACTGCAAACCGCCAGAAATCATGAAATGATAGAAAAAACTGCAGCCATGTATATTTTCTGCAGAACATCTAGGGCGGTGGGATGAGGTTCTGTGGCCCATGAAAGAGCTGGAGCTGGAAAAGGCCTTTATTGACTAATAATTTGTGGACTGTGGTCCTTCTCATTAGACTCCCTTAATCTCAGTTTAAAATAAAGATGAATTTCAGTGCATCTGCTGTTACAAACCTAGCTATATGATTTCTTCTAGAGCCTTATGGTGTTCAGGAAAGAAGGATCAAATTATAACTTTTATTCTGATAACATTCAGAAAGTGGTCCTGACCTCAGCACTAGAATCAGCTTTGTAATATCAAAACCCAAAATGTAACAGGCTGCCCTCAAAATTGAACTAATACTAAGGGAAAGCATTGCTTCTGTTCGTCTGCATATTTTGGGATCACAGCAGAAAAAGAGAGAAGGA
This sequence comes from Promerops cafer, assembly GCA_013398275.1. Taxonomy (NCBI): domain Eukaryota; kingdom Metazoa; phylum Chordata; class Aves; order Passeriformes; family Nectariniidae; genus Promerops; species Promerops cafer. The sequence goes on along the minus strand of VZSE01008499.1, from coordinate 91,188 downwards.
GCTTTGAAGAAAGTTGGGTAATAATGGAAGATGTGGGATTAAACTAAGCAAGAGACGAGGGGGAGGGGACAGGTTTTGGTAAGTGCAAGATTAATTAATGGAGATGCTCTGTTATATGTGTTGGGTTAATTTCTTGACTTGTTGGATAGCAAAAGGCCAAGATGATGAAAATTGCAGCAGAGACGTCCTACTGGCATAACTGCTGACATGTGCTGGGTTTGTAAGCAGAATGTAAGGCAGGAGTTCTGGCCAGTCCAGTACAGAGTAAATTCTTTGGAAAGCCTCAAGTTTGAGTTAAACAAGGTGTTAAATTAATGTGTAAAATTTGGTGTACACTGAAATAGAGCTGGTTGGGTATTTTGTACTGTATTTAATGAGACTTTATTAGTGTGGTTAAATACAAAAAACCTGCAGGTTTTCTTGGGCTCAGTCCTTGCTTATATTTCATTTTATGCGGAGCAGCGAAACCGGCTGACCCACAAGGCTGTATTCAGTGATAGTGCGGAATAGTGTTTTCTCTCAAGAAGATACCACCTCCTGGCACTGCTAAAAATACTGCTGATGGTGTTTGATGCCATGAAGTTACTAGATTTTTCTTGTCCTCTGGGTTACTCTGGGTTCTGTGAGCTGCCATGCTGGGGTTATCACAATGCCTCTCTCGCCCACTGCTCACTGTCTTCACCTCCTCCTCCCAGCCTGAAGGGGAGTCTCTGGCCTTCAGGCTTACTGAGGGATGGAAGTGTATAAAACAAACGATGTAATTCAGTAATTCTCACCTTAGAGTGTCCAGCACTTAATCCTTGGTTGACTAAATGGTGGCACTGATACATGAGGGATAAGTAAAGGGGAGTTTATTTATGCTTCAGGCACCCATATGTGGCATTTTGGGGAAATGCAAGACCCTCCAAAGCTCTGAACTGGGACAGTTAAAGCCTTCAGTCACACTTGGTTTGGAGTTTTCTTCAACCATAAGTGTACAGTGCTTTCTTCTCTTACAACTGACTTGCTTTAAGCTTTGGTTAAGCTCAATCACTAGAGGAATAATAAATGTAATATTATAGACTTGTCAGTGTTGTTGATTTTCTTTACGTTGGAAAGTGTTCTTTTCTGTGTGGAAGGAAGTTGCTTTTTCTGCAGAAATGTGAAGAAGGTTGGAAGTTCTGAAATGCTTATATGAAACTCCAGAAAGCAGCAGGTAGCTGCTTATTCTTCTGGGTGTGTTGCATAGATGTCCTATGTGATTTTCCTAGAAAGCAGCTTTTTATTTTTCATCTTGGTTTGATTGTTTAGGACCAACTTCTTTACTGCTGTGCTTCATTTCAGTGTGGAAGAGCTCTATTGAAAAGCTGAGATTTATCTTTTCATAGGTATTGCACAGCTATTGGAGTTTATGATCATCTTTACAGGGAAAAACTGGTATGCATAGTAAAAATTATTTCGACTTTTTTAACTGGACCTCAGTTTGGTTGTCTGAGCACTTCTGTAAGTGTACCTAGTATGGAGCCATTCTGTGTTTTACTCGAACAAGTGGGAATGACATCTGCTTGGGCAGTGAAAGACTTCTCTGGAGTATGTGCTTTGGATCTTGCAGATTTCTATGGACAGTATTTTGCTCTAGTGTTGGTAGGGATAACATGGGTAATGTATTTTTTTTTCTTCAAAATGTGGTGTTATATCATGTGCAATTCTAAATTAGAGTAAAAATAGAGGTACCTGATGGATCTGAAGCTTTATGTTGGAAACTCTTCCCTTGAAGGAATGTACAGAATTTGGCTCAAGATGAAACTTCACAGTTAGATCCCCAGGTTGTGAGAGCAGTGGATGAGGTGTTTGTGGCTATTGTCTGTATAATCGTTGATCACAGGGGTGTAGCACAACCTCAGCTGTATTTTACAAGCTGTTTCAATCAACAGCACTTACCTGGTGGCTTGCTTACGTTGCCTTTTCATTTGAAACCACTATAATGGGATGTACCCAGTAGCTCTGTTTTCTGTATTTTAAAGGGAGTTTGAATTTATTACTGGTTTTGGAGTTCATTTTCACTTGGTAATCTGAATTTCTGTGGCTAGATTAGTTTTGAGACTTCCAGACGGTGCTGTACTTTAATGTACTAGTGGCAGTTGGAGGTTGTTAAACTATCATTATTGCAAGCTGATCAGCGTCAATGTATAATAAATTCTTTATAAATGAAATGTGATAACTTTGTGGAAAGTAGTTTGCTTTAGCTGCTGGTTTTGCTTTGGAAATATCTAATGTTTTCTGTAAACCAGAAGGTTCAAGTAGTAGACATCAATGTTAATTGTCAAGGGTGGTTGTGAGGGAAAAATAGGAAAACAGTGCATTTTAGAATTTCTGAAACTGTTGGAAAAATTTGTATTGTAACAAATCTAAATAATATTCTGTCATTATAAATACTGTTGCAAGTCTAAAAACTAACTTTATTTTCTGTGTATGAATGGATACAAGTAAGTATGCTCTATGAAAACTCAGTGAAACAATATGAAATGTGGTTTTGAAATGTTGATTCCAGTCTGCAAGCTGAATACAATTGGTGTTCTTGAATGCATGCTGAGGAAAAAAAGGAAGGCTGTTAATAAAAACAATAAAACCGCAAGTTCTTCCAGTGTAATTGCAGCAAACTGTATGCTTAGCCTGAGATCAGAGCCTTCGCAGACTGAGCTTAGTGTTCTCTGATGGTTGTGTGCATTGCCCCGCGCTGGTAAGTGGTGACGCGTTACCGCTCCGGCAGCGGCAGCGCTGGGTGACGCCGCCGGGCGAGTGCCTGCGAGCTGGCGTGTGCCAGCCGGGCAGCCCGGAGTAAGGAAATGCCACCATGATGGTGCAGCTTGGTGTGGAAGTGCAAATCGGAGAAAGCATCGTAGGCTCCTGCTTAAAGAGGAACAGGGTGGGGGGTTGTGTTAGGCGTGGCATGGTTCTAAATTCAAGCACTAATTGCTGGCATTTTGAAAACTTTTGGAATTGTCACTTCTCTTGGAGCGAAAGAACCGGGACTCTAAGGAAAGAAGTGGAGATGAAAGTCAGTTGATATATTTCACATAAACTATTCACTTTTTTTTTTTTTTTAATAGAGAGAGAGAGAGAGGCAATCACTATAGTTTACTATGAGAAATGAAAGTAAATTCCAGAAATCTTACTTTATGGAGGAAAAGAAAAAATTTGAGCCATTATCATAATGAAATACTGTTTAAAAAATCAAGTTGGAGCTAGTTTTTCTAATTGGTGAGGAACTTCACTATTTTTTCTTCCCAATTCAGGTTTGGTTTTTTTTAATATGTGTGTGTTTGGGGTTGAAAATATGTTAAACTTCTGATCTTTCTAAGCTTTTCAAATGCAGGCAGATTTCCAGAGATTTGTAATGCTCAGTAAACTGCATGAGCAGGGTAACTGGGCAAAGTTGCTTACCTGGGGGCTAAGCAGGTCTTCAGGCTTGGCTGAAATGGATGCTGCGTCTTAGCAGACCAACTACTCATTGCTCTTGCTGCTGGGATGTCTGTGACCAGGATTTTCTTCTGCTGCTATGGAAGGAATGGACTGATACTGGAGAACACCATACAGTGTGTTTGGGTAGCCATGAGGTGAAAAGAAGGTTCTGTGGGCTCTTTGAGGACATCCATAAGCAGTAATTTATAAATAATTGCTGGCTGAGGTTCCAGCTGGTGTTTTCAGGGTTTTTTTGTTTTTTGTTTTTTGTTGTTTTTTTTTTTTGTTTGTTTGTTTGTTTTTTTTTTTTTTTTTTTTTTTTTTTTTTTTTTTTTTTTTTTTTTTTTTTTTTTTTTTTTTTGTTTTGTTTTTTTTTTTGTTTTTGTTTTTTTTTTTAATTTTAATCTGAATCTGTTAAGGAGCTCTCCCGCTTTTCATAAGGATTCAGTCTGTAGTTGTTAAACCTGCTGTCTTGTTATCCCCCCGGTTGGTGAGGAAGGGCATACAGCCAGTTAGGACAGTTCCTTCTCAGCCACTCCGAACAGCTGGCCTGCTTGTGCTCTGTTGTGTCTTGGTGGTGATGTGCATCAGTGAGTGCCCTGTGATCTCCTGATGGAGCAAGAGGATATGGTGGGAAGGGATCCCTTGTAGTTTGTCATGTCCCTAGTGGTTCAGCAGGACATCTGGGCTGATTTCAAGGGAAATCCTATGCCATTACTAAATTTAAAACAATCAGATGAGACAGCCTTCTGGGTATTAGGGTACTGGAAGTCAAATCTTTGAAACAGTGGAGTATTTTCATAATTTCATTGCTGCTGATCTGGAAAAGAGATTCAGGTAGCATATAAGAGGTGATTGGTTTTTTGAGGACTTTTGTCCCTTCACCTCCCGGCTTCACTGTGTGGTTTAAGAGTTGCTATCTTAAACTCTTCCTCTTTGGTGTCTTTGTAACATGGAATAAATATGTATGGGCTTGTTCTGCATGCAGCTTAAGATGGGCAGTAGTGATTTCCTCCCAGAAAGGAACCACTGCTGACTGGGAATGCTAAAGCTTATGGGGAGCTGTTTCTTTGAGGTTAACTTTACTCCTGATCCTTTGAGCTCTAGTGGGGAGGAAAGGTGCTTCCTGTTAGTACAGAACTCTCTGTTGCAGTAGAGAAAAACAGAGGCAAAATGTTGGCAAAGGAGCCCAGACTGGATGTCCTAATCTTGTTGTCAAATAGTGGGTGTCAAACAAAGTTTTGCTGTTGTCTGTTTGCACAGATGAGAGTCTGTGTGAGATGAAAGCTGGTCTGGTGGAACGATACGTGTCAGTAAAGAAAAGACTTGATACCTGTGACTTGTGATTTTAGGAGAAATGCATTTATTAAAGTCAGTGGTTTCTTTGTGAGTCTTACTTCGGGTTGAAGGTTTTCCACTTCGAGTGGAAAATAGATGGCTTCTGCCAGTACTTTGAACAGCTGACCAGCAGACTACTTCAAACAAGTTTTTTAAAATATGCTGGTGTTAAACCAAGCGGTGATGATGACCTTAGTTGAAAGCTGCACTACGATTGTCTTTGCCTAAAGCGTTGCTTATTTTTACTGAGTGCTGGTTTTGTCCTGCCACCATCACTGGAGCACCTGAGTGCCATGCAGTGGCGTATTGACTTAGTTAACAGTTGTCCAAGGTAGATTGCTGACTGGGATGTCCAAGGGATTAAATGTTGTACAATAAAAGCTCATCTCTTTGAGTCAAATATATTCACCCTGCAAGTATGAGGAAGCCATGGGGTACTTGGGCACTAAAAAGCCAAAGCAAGTATTTCCTTATTTTCCAGATTCAGAAGAAGCTTCTCTATGAAATATTCCCATTTAAAGCTGTAGTCCTCGAACTGTTCAGTCTCTGTAATATTTTGATGCTTGAAGGCTTATCTTCTAATTCAGTTTTGAGAATTATAGCTGTTCCTCAAACAGAAGCGTCTGCAGTTTACTGTGTAATAAAATTTAGTTATCCCCGGTTTGCGGGATGATGTTACGGTGGTGTGGAAGCCAGCACGGCAAAGCACGGGGGCTCTGCGGCTCCGTGGGTGAGCAGGGGGGGCTTTGCCAGCGCTTTCGCCGCGAGGGGCGACTTTTCGGCGCGGGGCGGCGGCTGCGGCGCTGGCGGGACGGAGGTCCCGGTCCCTGTGCGGGGCCGCGAGCAGCGGTCCCGGGGAGGGGACAACAGGCCCAGCCCTTTGTAGAAACCTGTGGCAGCAGCGCGCACTGAGGCAGAGGGAAGGGCTCCTGCGAGGGGGAGCGGGAGCAGCGGAGAGAGCCCGGTAGAAATAGGTGAATTCAAGGCCCGAGGGACGGCGGTGGGGCGAGGCGGGCCGCAGCTGGTGCCCGGCTGCGCGGGGGTACCGCGCTCCTCCGTACCCGCCCGGCCCGGGGCGGGAGGGGCCGCGGAGCGCCGGTGGCCGCAGCCCCGCCCCGCCCGCGCGTGCCTCCGGCCCGCCGCTCCGGGGCACGCAGGGTCCGGGCCGGGCCGTCTGACGCTGTGCTCTGCCCGCAGATGGCCCTTGCGTGTCCCGGCTGGAGCTGTCCGTGTCCTGCCGGAGCCTCCGCGACGGGGACCTGGGCTCCAGGTCGGACCCCCTCTGCGTCCTGCTGCAGGACGCGGGCGGTGGCAGCGGGCTGAGGTAAGAGCGGCCGGCGGGTGTAACCACGCCGAGTCTCCCCCTTTCCATCCCATGCACACCTGGCGGGTGCATGACATACTTAATTCAGATTTACGATTGATGAGCAGTCCCTTTGCCCACACTCACACCTTCAGTGGTTTCTTTAATTGCTGACTTGCTTGCTCACAGTTGCATCAGGAGGCTCGTTTGCCTGTAGCGGTATGACTTGCCCTAGAGCACGTACTCCAGAATACATTGTTTCAGCAGTCTTCTCCCCCTAGTTTTCAGAATTTTCCCATGCAACAGTGTTTTGCAATGCCATTTCCTTTCTCCGTGAGCCATCAGTCAGCTCCGTTTGTCACTGAGCACCAGGCATGGTCCAGGGTGTGCAGCCTTGCTGGTGCCTGTGTTCACCTGGTGCAGGTAGAAAGCTGAGTGGGAGAATATGGGCTTCTTACTCATTGTCAACAGCTTTGCTCCTGTGTTTGTGCAGCCAGATCACACGGAAGAGGTCAAGAACTGCCAAGACCCCGAATTCTGCAAGAAACTGGTTGTGAACTACTACTTTGAGAAAGTGAAGAAGCTGAAATTCAGCGTGTATGATATTGATAACAAGTCCTTTGATTTAAGTGATGATGACTACCTGGGAGGGATCAAGTGCACACTGGGACAGGTACGTGTAGATGTGTTAAGTGATGTACAAAATAGCAGCGAGAGTTGGCTTTCTTATGAACAATGAAGTGAAAATCTGCTTTGTCAAAGGCTTCAACATATTCAAATTTGGAAACTGTTAAACATGTTCATTTGTGTTACCATTGAACGTGGTTAAAAAAATCATTATGTCAATCACAAAGCAAAAGTTAGAAATACACATATTTTGTAATTAATTGCTTAACTTAGGAGGTACTTGTAGCACTAAAGGCAGTCGAGGAGTAAGGAAGCATGGTGCTTGGAGGGCTCTCATGGAGTTTCCTTTGTACAAAGTGACCATCAGGTGGTAAATTGGGGGAAATAAGGCTACTATCTATGTTCATTTCCTGAGAAGGGGTTTGTATAGCTAGGTAGAAGAAAAGTGGGATTCATATTATTAAAAAAAGACTCTATAAATTAAATAGTATTTTAAGTTTTAGTTGCTTTTTGGCTGCTTGTGATGACAATGCCTCTTGTGTCAAAGAGGTAGCAAAAAACAGAAAGCTAAAGTTAAGTTTGGAGACGTGTTTGTGGGCGCTGTTTCCTGGATAGTGAGAGAGGATGATTTTCAGACTGTTCAGGAGCACAACCTGATGGCTGTCACTGTTGAAAACCCATTTAAATATTTTTAGAACTTTTATGAGAGGTTGAAAACTTTGCACCTGAAGAGTAATTCTTTCCTCTTTGTATAACATGGTATTTTTATTATCTGTCTTCTAACCTCAGGTTGTGTCCAGCTCAGCGTTCACCCGACTGCAGGAATTGAAGCAGGGAAAGCCAGCAGGAAAGGGCACTACTACGGCAGATAAGGTTTTTGTTTGAAAAAACACTCTCAGCGTGTTGTCTGGGATAAAGAGGCTTTTCTGGTTTCTGTCAGTATATCTTCAAATGCTACATGTATACAGGAGAGAGATATTTAAAAGAAACTGGTTTCTTTTATGGACAAAATATAAGTAAAACTCTGTGATTTCTTGTTTACATTTCCCCCCCGCTAAATTTCCATGGCACAGATTTCAGCAGAGGAGATTTAGGATGCCAGGGTTGTGTACTTGGAAACTGAAGCCCAAAACTAGGACAAAAAGGTACTGATTTTTACAAAAATGATATTGCATGCTTCTCTAGTAGTTGCATTTTGTGCCTTTTGGCCAGGAATCTCTGTGTTTGCAGGTATTCAGCTAAGCCAGTAATCCGTGTGTGAGCAAAGGCTCGCTGTGTTTTGTGTTATTTACAGTGGAGTAAATTGGAGATACAATTGCATGTTGAAGTCCACAATGTCAAACTAGAAACTGAACTGCCAGGTTTAGGTTTTGAGGTATTATTTTGGCTTTGGAACATTCTGTATATAAATACAAATCAGTTACATAATTGTCTCCAGTGAACTGATATTTCTGTATTTTTGTTAAAGAAGAAAAGGTGGAAATTTAGGTGTTCTGTTCAATTTTATTTTAAGCCAAAGACCAATATAGGGATTTAGTGACCCAGCTCTCGTTTAGCAAAATGATGTGATTTATAGGGACAGAAGTGGTCTGAGGAGGAGGTCTTGGAATTGGAGCTGGTAAATGCTGATGACTTACAGAGTGCAGCAGTTTTAAAAAGGAAAATAAAAGTGGGGAAATAAAATTAATGTATTGTTTGTTTGACTTTGTTCTTTTTTTGAAGTATTGTCTACTAATTAGTTAATTCTTTACTTATTTTGGTAAAATATAGAGGAGGCTGATTACTTCTGGGTTTTTGTGTGCAGGATTTCTTAGGCAAATCGGATCCATTTCTGGAGCTGTACAAGCAGAGCGATGCTGGAGCATGGCAGCTCGTGTACAGATCACAGGTAGGATTTCCACACAATGTTCTCCTTGAGTTGATCAGACAGCTTTCTCTTACTAAAAGTGAGAGTCCCGCTCCTGGTCACATTTTGCACCAGTTTTGCAGAGAAAGTATCCTATAAAAAGGTATTCTGCTCACTATGGCTCCAGCGAATTGTTTATTTGCTGCCTGGTGACTGGATGGAGCTACCTGAGTGAGGAGTCTGACCACACACAGCAAGTAAAAAGAGGGTCTCTCTTCCTTTTCGGTGGTGTTGAGCTTGGCTGTAAAATTTAACTTTACTGAGAGCATCGAGCTTTTGTTTCTTACAGAGCTGTTGCTTGGCCATTGATACATGCCAGGGTTGAACTGGTTGAGGCTGCTCTTAACTTGCCATGAAAAGCCCTCGTGTCATCATTCCTAGTGAGTTGCATGCTGTATTCCTCATGTGACATTATGCTGTCATTGTTTTAAGGTCATCAAGAACAACTTAAATCCAGTGTTCCCTTGCAAACTTTCTGTGGTGGAGATTTTAATAAACCTATCAAGATACAGCCTTTAGAAATTATCTTTGTTGTTCCAAGTCATCCATTTTCTGTTGATGCTAACTGTGAGTTATCAGGTTGTCTAGTCATATTTACGTTATTAGATTGCCTTTCTAGAATTGTAGTGGGGCAGATAAGTGATTATATGTCTATTTTAAAAAATTATGAGTTGTCACATTGAGAAGTCAGGAAATGCAGAAGTGACACAGTTTCCAATGATTAGTCATAAGAAGAATTGTAACTGATTTTTTTCACTATTCTGGCCAGGGTTTCAAGTTGAGCTTTGGTGGTGGTGTCTTGTTTGGCTGGGTGCTTGGTTGTTTTGGGCTTTTTCATTGTGGCTTTCTAGCACTGTTTCTAAGTTAACTGAGAAACTTGCAGATGTTGGACAAACTTGAGTGCCTTGGGATACTGACACAGAGAGGACTTTGAGGTATCTGTCAGATTTATCTATTCATGAGACTGGAAGCTTTTCCCAACTCTATTTCTATCTGTTTCAAGTAGAAATTTAGTTTTGAGTCAGAATTGCATTCCCCTGTGGTCTTGTCTATGATAACTAATTCTCTGTGGCCCTGGCTTGTGGAGGTGTAGCAGAACAACTACATCTTTTAATATGTTTCTGCAAAAGAAAATCTAATAGCAACTTAATATGTTAATTTTTCTTCTAAGCAATGCATTGATAATTTAAAGGCATTTAAATCCATAGATAGTTCTGTGTGAGTATAATTTCTCTCTACTTTTCTAACACCTAAATGCTTTACATTTGCAGAATTTTACTGCTTCATCCTCTCTCTGAAGAAATCTCATGTTGAAAGCTTGATATGGAAGATTTAGCAAAAAGCATGCATGCTAATGTTGTTCTTTGTACAGTATGGCAGTTCCTAACAGTTACTGAGATTATTAGCCTGGAAATAGGTGTTCAGGTGTTGTCTTGGTTTAAAAGACAGGTGTCTGCCAAGGAAGGTGGGAACCTCCCTTGGAATGGAGAATATGACCCCCTTCCCTGCAAGTTACTGTAACTTTGAAATTAGGGGGCTTTCAGGCGGAGGTACGGGAGAAGGAGCAGCAGTTCTTTCCGTGTGCGTGCGCAGCGAGGCAAACAAGCAGCGAGCCCGGCGGCAGCAGCGAACAGACGCAGAGACCCAGCCCGGCCTCCTCCGGGCCGCGGCACCTTCCCCTCCGCTGCAGTTCCGGGCACGGCCGGCAGGGGCGCTGGCGGCTCCCGGCCGGGCGGGGCGGGGCGCTGATTCCCCCGCGGCTGCAGGGGGCGCTGTGGGGCGAGCTCGGCCGCCTCTCTGCACACGGCGCTGGCGGGCGGGCTGGCGGCAGGGATGGAGAAGGGGCTTCCTTCATGAAGCCCCGGGACAGCCGGGCCCGCTGCACCTCCGGATGGTGAAATGGACTGCAGCAGGAACCTCGGAGCAGCAGCTGGAACGGCAGAGGCGGGCACGGGAACGGCAGAGGCGGGCAGACCCTGGGGGGGCAAACAAAGTGTAGCAAAAAGCCCAAAGCTGTGGCAGGAGCAGTGGGGGTCCTGCAGTGGCAGCTGGGCTCCCACAAGCAGCAGGGAGGTGCTCCCTCCAGTGGGGGAGAGGGGGTCCTGGGTTCTCCCTGAGGCACCCAAGCAGTTGATGAGGGTCTCTCCCAGTGAGGTCGGTTGTTGAAAAGGTCCCAATTCAATGGCTGCTCTTATGAGCAGAGGCTCACCCATGTTAAGGAGAAGCAGTGAAGGACAAAACTCCACAGTGGTGAATCCTTTGGGCAGCAGCAGTCCAGCACCAAAACCACAACCATCTGACCTCTGATCCCAGGAGAGTGCAAGAGAGGGCTGAGCCCAGGCCCTGGCCCCCAGCTAAGCGTCAGTATCTCTGCACTTGGAAAGAGAAAATCCCCCCCATAAGACCAAGCTCACTCCCCAGCTAAGAGACTGCAGACAACTACACCCCTTGCCCCCTCCTCCCCATCTTGGCCACATCTTTTGTCTCTCTTAAGTATTGTCCTTCTCATCTCTTAGGCAACAAATGGGAGAAAAATTTCCTGAGAGAAAGACAAAGAAGGAAAAATCCTAACCTCCAACAGGTGTGTTGGCTTGTTGATAGGTGGCAGTGTTCTAAGTTGTGTTCGTGAGCTCTTATTCGTGGGGAATCAATAGTCTTAGGTCAGAAAGAAGTCATCTTGGTTCAAAAGTGTGCAGCAAGCATGTAGAGGAGGTGGCTAAGATGTGCATATTGTCATTTGTTAGAACTGACATGACATGGTTTACACATGCTGTTTTGTGGGGCTGTATTTGCTATAGCCCAAAAATATTTGTGTTCTTTTGTTTTGTTTGTTTTCTAGAAGCTTTCTATGCTTTGGAATCCACTTCAGAGTGATCTACTTCTTCCAAAGGATAGCTTTTTGCATTTAGTTCATTTAAGCCAAAATTCTTGATGCATGGGCAAATAATCTGAAATTTCCCAATGCAACTGTGCAAAAGGATTAAACTGTTCTTGTCCTTAACAGGCTGGGGAAGTTAGGTTAGACTGAGAGGCAGGAGTTTCACTAACACCACTAAAGTACATAATATTGCACTACTGTTTTATTTTTCATTTGGAATTTGTTCCTCAAAACCTCTTGTTTGATGAAATGAACAGGGCAGGAGCCTGGCTCCTTTTAATGCCTTCATTAAAAGATCAGCTCAGAACGGGGGCCCGAGGGGTTGCACACACCGCCGCTGCTCCCAGGGCCGGCGCAGAGGAGGAGGATTTCAGCTTTGTCACACGCACGGCAGAGCTGGGGCTGCCGCCCTCACGGGAGTGCATAGGAAGACATGGCTGGGCTTGAAGTCTGGGGTTTTTGTTCTAGCTAACTTCCGTGGTTATGGCGAGATGGTAAAAATCTTCAGGAGTGTTTTAGGAGACAACTGCACATTGTTCTTCATCTAAGGTGTTTAGATCTTTCAATCTGGTGCTGGCTTGTTGTTTCAGAAGCTTGTTTTCTGCTCTGTATGAACTGTCTCTTATTTTGCATACGGGCCGACATCACTCCTCCCCCTTTCAAGGCCCGGCCGCCATTTTGGGAAGCAGCAGAGGTGACTCCCGACGGAAAAAAGGTTATTGACAACATTAACTTATTAACTTTGCAATCATTAATAACAAGTAACTTAATTTATTAACTTTACAACTTAGGTGTTGAGATTTCTTAGTGTTTTATTCCTAACATTTGAGGCTTCCAAAAATCTACCTAGCAGCAATTATGCATGAAATACTAGTAGTCAGTGAAGGGAGAGCTTGAACTTCAGCACAGCAGAAACAGCCATTTTGGTGTATCCCCTAAACAACGACTTTCCCAGTTGTGTGTGAGGATTACATGCTGAATATGTATGTGAACGTAAATCTTTTGATCAAATGCTACCTAGTATTATGGTAATTCTTTCTTCATTGTGATGCAGTGATGTTCTCCTTGTTCTGTGTCAAGAACAGCTCATATTTGTGACACAGCCTAATCTTTGTGACACTTTTGTAAAAAGTAAGTGAAAGCAGTGGCTCACCCCCATAGTTAAATGGAAGTAGCAAATGTAGCAAAAAGAAGTAGCAAAATAGAAATTTGTAGGTATCACAGGTTTCATGGCATATACACAAAGGCAAAATAATTTTCTGTGGTTTTTGGAAGTTCCTCCTGTAGATGAAAGGGGCCTTTTCCTTGCTGACTGTATTCCATGGCTTGTAATGAGTATTGGACAGTTCATTTGCAAAGAAATAATAAATAACTCTATACACTGTCCTGCAGTATTGGGGGATTTTGTTTGCAGCAACACCACTCTTTGGGCTGCCTGCAGTGAATCTTGGCCAGTCTAAGAAAAAACCCTTGTAAAAAGAGGTTTGTTTTAAGCCATACCGTGTTGTGAACTAATAAAAAAACTGGTCCTTGGCATGGCTATGAGGAGAGTGGGAGCAGGAAGGAGGGGAGAGGAGGTGTGCAGATGGCAGCAGCTGGATTCCCTGCAGCTCTCCAGGTGTACTGGCGTAAAGGAGACCCTTCACTGGGAGTCTGCACCCAGCCTCTGCACAAGAGAAGGCCTCCCTGGCATGATCCAGTTTCTTTTGGGCGATGTGCAAACATCAGAATTGCTGGGAGAAGCCGAGTGAAGTTCAGGCAGGAGGGGTGGGAGTTGCTTCATGGTGGAGTGTCTAGATGAGAAGAGCAGAAGTGGGGTGGGAAGGATGGGGGAGGAGAAGGGGGAACAGTCTCTGTGGTATCTTTTGCCACTAAGACACTGAAGGATGCCATGGGGCTTCCCATTTAGGTGACTACATTAGGCCATATTTCACCTGGCTGTTGGTATGGGTTTTCCATCGATACCAGTGGAAGATCCCCAGTAGATCTGAATAGCCCTTTAAAAGACCCTGTGTCAAATTCAGATACCTAGCCACTGAATTTGACATCCTTATTGGGGTATTACCCATAAGTTCATCTTGTCCCGTTGACCTTAGGAGAAAGCTGTCACTGTGGTTTATACTGGAGTAACTTCAATTTCTTGATTACTAAAGGCAGATCTCAGAAAGAGAGGTCCTGAACCTGTGTGGCATGTGAGCTTCAGGGGAGGAGGAGGTGGCTGCTTACAACTGTCCCTTAGTTGACTGCTTCTGGAATTACTTGTGTTCTGCAGTTGAACATGTTAGAAATGCTCCTCACTGGTGATTTTGTGGAGAGCTATGACACCATGTTGCTGTAAACCATAGTTATTAGTATATTTTTATTTGTAAATGCATTGCTGTTTTGCATTATCTAGTTCTGAAGCCTTCATGCTGATATAAAAATGACTGTTTATTAATATAGTATTTATAATTTGGTTGGTATAAGATGCAGAAAGAGACAGACTTACTGTTCCATGGAAATTAGAATTTCCTTGTAAATTGATGCTATTGTTGGACAGAAAAAAAGAGCATAGCTTAGATAACCAAGTTTTAATTGCTTGTTCCCATTATCCCAGTTGCACATCTTGTCCTGAATGACCTCACATTTACACATCTGGGCTGTGAAATGTTGGGGAGTTTTTAATGTTTCTTCTAAATTTTTGTTTATTTCTTTAATCTCTTACATTTAAACCAGGGAAAGATTTTTTTTTTTTTTTTTTTTTTTTTTTTTTTTTTTTTTTTTTTTTTTTTTTAAATTTTCACCATGCATACTTAAATGGGTGAGGAAGTGAACATGTTCCTCTCTTGAGATTCAGTCTGGCTGTGTGTCTTTGCTGCTGGGTTTCAGTTAGTGATGTGGCCAGCACCCCCAGTCCTGGTGGCATGGAGGAGTGTCCAGCAGCGTGGCTGCAGAGCTGTTGGGCAGGAGATGGGCAGCGAGCTGTGACCAGTCTCCCTAAGGCAGGAGCCTGCCCGTTGCCTGCCCCCCGCTCCTCTCGGGTGCAGTGTGCAGACCGTGGCAGTGGTGGCTCACCTGACGTGGTAGGATAGGCACTTTGGAAACAACCCTGGCGCAGATGCAGGCAGCTGGTGCTGGCTCTCTGGTGAGCTTCCTCAGCCCCTGCTAACTTAGTCCAGAATTCAGGCTTTCAAACTCCCTTTCTAATACTGACCTCAGACACACACTTCTAGTTGTTGCCTCCAAAGATGCGTATTTTTGTCTTTGTTTTTGTATTACTAAGACAACATTTGGAAAGAATAAAAACTGGTGTGGGAATTGTATTTCTTTGTTTTCTTTGGGTTCTGTTACCATTCCTCTTTCTAAAAATATCCTTGAGCCTGTTATCTGCTGGCCCTGTTGTCCGCTGAGCTACTTTTCCCAGCAGTTCAGCTTGCTTTGGACTCTGCTGAGTCAAGTGAAAATAGAAGTGCTTGTTGGTGCTGTAACACATGAGTCCAGAAGCACAGCTTGTCTCATATAATGTATGTGCTGGAGCCGGTCACCCTTCTGAGCACTCTGGTCACCTTGCCAGCTAACAGAGCAGCAGTCCTTCCAAGGGGCACTTGTCTTGGTCATCCAGTCTAGAGTAAGTTGAGTCACATGCTGGTGGTGCTGGTTGTGGTTTGTTATCTGCAGTGAAAACCTCGTTCTCCTGGAGATGTCCCACCTGAACTGAGGCAGCTGTATTTGCACACAGAACGTAGCCCAGGACTACTCCAGTTGCCAGCCAGCTTGACTGGTCATAATCCAAAAGTGGGTGGAAGGTTCTTGCCTTTTTTCTAGCCCTTGTGAATTTAGAACCAATGTGAGTGAATCCAAGCAGGGAAGCACTGCCACTGGGAACCTATGGCCTAGGCTTTTTTGGCCTCCCCACCCCGAGATTTTTGCCTCCTCTGCCCAGTGCTGGTGGCAAAAGCACCCTGTTTAGCTTGTCAGATAGCGGCCAAAGTGGTTGCAGACCTTTCAAAATTAAATTTCCTAATTCTGCTAGGTATTTTGGTAACTCTGAAATTGTGGGATGTGTGACACTGTCTGTTTCAATAATTTGCTCTCCTGTAAAGGCACATATCTTGGAACTTGCTTTTGTGCTTGCTTTCTGTATGTGGAATATGAATGCATTCATCCTGAGAAAAAACAAGAAAAACAATTACAAAAACTCTGGCATTATTAGGATAAAATCCTGCAAGGTGGGAAGATTTTTTTTTTTTTTTTTTTTTTTAATCTCATGAGTAAAAATGAGTAATGAGTAGGTGTAACAATGTCTGTCTGTTCCTCTAGATTGAGACAGAACATTCATTTCTGGACTGTGTGAGGGGAGGCTGCCAGATTAACTTTACAGTGAGTTGTTCCACACTGCTGGTATTGGTAAATGACAGGACAAAAGCAGTGAGGCTGTGTTCAGTGCTTTTATTGGAAGCAAGAGTGACTGCAAATGCAGTGTGAATTTGCACTGGTCAAGTCTGCAAAACACTAAAGGATACTGTATTTTTGCTTTTTGTAATCAAGTAACACTTTAATGGAGCTAGGGCTTCTTAAACTTCTTTTGAGGAATTGGTTCAGTCTGTCAGTCGAAAGGATTGCTATGGCTTGGAGATACCTGTACCCAGGTGGGAAAAGGGGTGCAGGCTTGTGTGCATTGTCCCTGTGTAGGGCTGCTGTGTGCCTGGGAGGAAAAGAGCTGTGTTGGGCTTGAGATAACCCCCTGTTTCTGGATATAGTTTGTTCTTCTCCTTTGTTTGTGCTGACGTATCAGTGACTTGCTGCCATCATGTTGCCTGATCAGGTGGGTGTAGACTTCACTGCCTCCAGTGGAGATCCCAGTCACCAGATTCTCTTCACTACATCAGCCCAGATGGGATAAATGAGTACCTGATTGCCATCTGGAGTGTGGGAAGTGTAGTCCAGGATTATGACACGTCTGTAATGATCTTGACTGATCTAGTCACCATGTCAAAAATGTGTCACAGCTTGTTCTAGCCCTGCACTGTCTTAATGATTGAGGGCCTGCCTTTCCTTGGGAGATCCCTTTAGGTGCTGCTGCTGTTTCCTCTTGCTTCAGTCAGTGCTAGGGAGGGCAATGGCAGCCCTTCATAATTTGGCGTATTGCTTGGCTTGTCTGTTCTGAGTCCCTTGGTGCTTCAGCTGGGCACTGATCCCTTGTTGCAGATGACACATTGCAAACATGAATGTCCTGTTTGGTTCAGTGGGAATGGGAACGTGTTTGTCTTCTTTGTCCTGTAGCCAGGCTGGGATTGGTCTGGCTTTTCTCCTGCTACTTTGAAATCTCCTGAGAGTCCTGTGGGGCACTGCACTGAGAGAAATTATCTAACTCTCAAGCCCAAGCCTGAAGCCATTGGATAGCTGGTGCCAGGCCAGGGGCAGCTAGATGATGTAACAATTCCTTATGGCAGGAATTTTGCCTTGGTCTCCAGCTACTTTTGGTGAATAAAACCAAAGAGTGAGTTATTACAGAATTGCTCTTTCTCATTTTTTGTTGTTGCCCTTTCTTTCCAGGGACAAGCTGTTTCCTGCATTTGGGTTTGGAGCTCAGGTTCCTCCTAGCTGGCAGGTAGGGCCTTCACAATGCACGGCCTTTGCTCTGTCGATGTCTGCGTTCCCTGACTGTTTGTAATGTCTCATTTCCCAAGGTATCTCATGAGTTTGCTTTGAACTTCAGCCCCAGCAGCCCTTATTGCCGAGGTGAGGACACTTCTTTATTAATAATGTCACTGAGTGGGGGAGATGCTTGATGTGGGAGATGGATGGGTGCTGTGTTTATTTCACAACTGGTGAAAATCAAATGCAGCACTAAGACATGGGGCAAATATAGCTTTACTCTTACCTTGATGCTGACAAAAGCAGATGTGTGTTGATGCAGATTTCTGTGCAAGCTCCATAAGCTTCAGTGAAGGGGTCTAGATTTAATTGATTGTCAATCTGTACTAAAATTTTTGTTGCTTCAACTTGATTACTTCTGCTGGGTTACAGGTGGCAGTGGCTTCAGCTCAGTGCTGTGCCTGTGCTTGTTAAGATTCCAGAGTGACCATCTGCTGAGGCTGTTAGGAACCAGGGTTTCTTCACCAGCAATGTGGATATACGTGGATATGTTTGACTGCTCTCTTTTAAAGTTTGTCTTAAAAGTTTGGTATTTTTCATAGCCATCTTCTTCAGAGGAGGTGATTTCAGGTTATATTGGATTTGTATGGCAAAGTTTTGGTAGTGGGGGCAACAGGGGTGGTTTCTCTGACAAGCTGCCAGAGGCTTCCCTGGTTTCTAATGGAGCTGCTGCCAACCAGCTCCAAGACAGACTCATCACTGGCAAAGCCCAAGCCCATCAGTGATGGTGGGATAACAGATTTTAGAAGGGGGAAAAACCCCTGTGTGGCAGCAATCAGAGGGAAGGTGTGAGAATATGTGAGAGGATCAATACTGGAGACACCAAGGCTGGTAAAGAAGGAGGAAGTGTTGCAAGCACTCAAGCAGAGATTCCCTTGCAGCCTATGGTGAAGACCATGGTGAGACAGCTGTGCCTCTGCAGCCCATAGAGTCCATGGGGGAGGAAATACCCTCTACCAGCCCATGGACACCTCTCCCTGGAGCAGCCTGTTCCTGAAGGAGTGCATCTTGTGGGAGGGACCTACCCAGGCAGTTCATGAAGATCTGCAGCTTGTGGGAAGGACTCCCATGGGAGAGGTTTTTTGAGGATTGTTTCCAGTGGGAGTGACGCTATGCTGGAGCAGGGGGAGGAGTGAGGAGAGACTTTCCTCTGAGTGAGGGAAGAATGGCAGAGATGACATGTGAACTGACCACAGCCGCCATTCGCTGTGCCACTGAGGGAGGAGGAGAGAGAGACCTTGGGAGTGAATTTGGGCCTCAGAAGAGGGGAGTTGAGGGGAAGATGTTTTAATATTTAGTTTTTACTTCTCTTTATCCTATTATTAGCAACAAATTCAGCTGATTTCCCCATGTCAAATCTGGTTTGCCCATGACAGTGGGTGCTGAGCAATCTCCCTGTCCTTATCTTGACTCATGAGCGTTATTATTATCTCTCCCCTGTCCAGCTGAAGAGTGGGATGATAAATGGCTTTGATGGGCATCTCATATGCAGCCAGGGTCACCACAGCACACTGCTGTATTTAAGGGCTGCTCCCAATGCTAGATCATGACCTTTAAGGGCTGAGATCTCTCTCAGCATGCTGTCACACAGAATTGTTCTTGAGCAAGCATTTTTCACTTAGTTTTTCTCTCTGGTCTAGGCCAACAAAAAGTGGAATTAGAGATTCAGTGCTAAAATCCAAGCATTTCTTCAGTTCAGCCTTGTCTACCTCACTGGGATCTGAGTCTGTGGTCTTTTAGGATCCTTGTGCAGCATGTTTGAGTGGTACCATGCTAAAACCTGATGGTGGACAATGTAAACAGCAGTGGCAAATGAAGCTGCATTGATATAAGCCAGGAACAGACCAATTAAAATGGGTCCATAGAAGAGTATGTACCATTTAAAATAGGACTTCTAAAAAAATTTTGTTTAGTTAACCTAAGAAAAGCTTTTTGCATTAAAAGACCCTTAGAGATTGCCATTTCTGTTACAGAAATGGTTGAATCTTCAATCAGGGATTGTTTTCTAACTTCTGCGCAAAGAAAATGAGAAGTTAGTGTTCCCAAGAGCTTCTGACCTTGTCTTATTAGAATATAACCAATTAAACAAGGTAAATTGACAAGGTAGAAAGGACAAAATAAACAGAGTCTTCAGCATAACTTTGCTATGTTATTTTTCCTGCAACTTCATAGAATCACAGAATGGTTTGAATTGGAAAGGACTTCAGAGATCATCTAGTTTCAAACCCCTGCCATGGGCAGGGAGACCTTTCACTAGACCAGGGTTGCTCAGAGTTCTATCCATCCGGGCCTTGAACACTTCCAAACAAGGGGCAGCCACAACTACTTTGGGCAACTTGTTCCAGTGCCTCACCACCTTTTCACAGCAAAGAATTTCCTCCTAATGTCTAATCTAAACCTACCTTCAGTTTGAATCCATTCTTCTTTGTCCTGTCACTACATGCTCTTTTAAAAAGTTCCTGTCCATCTTACTTGTAAGCCCCGCTTAGGAACTGGAAGGCTGCAATTATGTCACCCCTAAGCCTCCTGTTTTCCAGGCTGAACAGACCCAATTCTCTCAGCCTTTCCTCAAGAGAGGTGCTCCATCCCTCCCATCAACGTGGAGGCCTCCTCTGGGCTGGCACCCCCAGGTCCGTGTCTGTCTGGCACTGAGGACTCCAGAGCTGGATGCAGCACTGCAGGTGGGGCCTCACCTGAGGGGACCAGAACCCCCTCCCTTGACCTGCTGCCCACTCTTCTTTTGATGCAGCCCAGGACATGGTTGGTTTCTGGGTGCCAGCACACATGGCTGGGCATGTGCAGCCTCTCATCCACCAGCACCCCCAAATCCTTCTCATCAGGGCTGCTCTCCATCTGTTCCTGCCCCAGTCTGGATCGATACCGGGACTGATATCCAGCCCAGGTGCAGCAGCAGCATCTGCCCTTGTTAAACCTCATGAGATTCCTGTGGGCCACTTCTCAAGCTTGTCCAGGTCCCTCTGGATGGCCCTGTCCTTCAGGTGTGTCATCTGCAAACTTGCTGAGGGTACGCTTGTTCCCCTCATGCACTAATGAAGATATTAAATAACACCCGTCCCAGTATGGACCCCTGAGGGACCCCACTTGTCACTGATGTCCATTGGGACTCTGAGCCATTGAGCACTGCTCTCTGGATGTGACTGTCCAACCACTTTCTTACCCGTCTAACAGTCCACTCATCAAATTCATCTCTCTCCAATTTAGAGAGAAGGATGTTGTGGGGATCTGTGTCAAAGGCTTTACAGAAGTCCAGATAAATGACATCTGTGTCCCCTCCCTTGTCTACTGAGCTATGTCATTGTACAAGGCCACTGGGTTGGTCAGGGAGGACTTGCCCTTGCTGAAGCCATCTATGGGTCCCATAGACTTCAGTACATTCAGATACCTCAGGTGATCACACACCTGATCTTTACTTACAGTGGGAGAGACTTTGCTCCTCCAGTCCTCATCCTGCTGTCCATCCACTCAAGAGGTGTGGAAAGAGAGTTTGCCATTGAAGACTGAGGCAAAAAAGCTGTTGGGTACCTCAGCCTCCTCATCTGTTGTTACCAGTTTTCCAGCATTGTTGATCAGGGGCTCCTGTTTGACTTTTCTGGTTAATGGGCCTGTAGAAGCCCTTCCTTTTACTCTTTGCCTACCTTGCCAGGTTCAGTTCCAGTTCCACCTTGGCCATCCCTACACAACGGAACTTTATACTCTTTCTGGGTGACCTGCCTTAGCTTCAACTGTCTATGGATTTGTTTCTTTCCCTTTAGTTTGACCAGCAGTTCTCTACTCAGCTATGCTGGTCTCTTGCCTTCCTTGCCTGATGTCTTGCTCCTGGGTTTGCTAGCTCTTGTGTTCTATGGAAGGCTTCCTTAAAAATCTGCCAAGCTCTGTTCTTTTCCCTTGTCCCTGAGGGCAGTATCCTAGAGGATCCCACTGATTATCTCCCTGAAGATCTGGAAGTCTGCTTTCCTAACCTTCAGGGGCCTAACTTTACTCTTACCTGACCCATATTCCTCAGGTCTGCCAATTCCACCAATGCATGATCACTGCAGTGCAGGCTGCCTCTGACTTTGATGTTCCTGATCAGCTGCCTTGCGTTGGTGACCAACAGATCCAGTAATGCATCCTCTCTGGCAGGGCTGTTGATTACCGGGGTCAAGAAGTTATCCTCCATGCATTCCAGGAGTCTCCTGGATTGCCTACAGCTCACTTTCCCAGCAGATATCAGGACAGGTGAAGTCGCCCAGGAGGACAAGAGCCTGTGAGCACAATGCCTCCTGTAGCTGGAGCAGAAAGGCTTCATCAACAGGCTCCCCCTTGATCAGGCAGCCTGTAGTAGACCCCAGCCATGAAGTTCCCTTTGTTGTCTTGGTCACTGATTTTTACCCACAGGCTTTCTAGCTGATTTTTACCCACATGGCTGTTCTTCAGAGACAGCTCTTCACACTCAGTCCACCTCTTGGCATACAGGGCAACCCCTCCACCTCTCCTTACTCTCCTGTTCCTTCCTCACAGCCTGTAGCCATCAACAGCTGGTACTCTAGTGATGGGATTCCCATGGGTGTCCCACCAAGTTTCAATAACAGCACAAAGTTGTAGCTTTCTAGCAGCACCAATGGCTTCCAGCTTCTCCTGTCTGTTGCCTGTGCTCTGTGCATTGGTGTAAGGCACTCAGCTGGGCTATTGGCTGTATCACCTTCCTGAAGGAATACTCATCATTCCTTTGAGATAATTTTCTGCTGTTTCCCTTTTGGCTTTTATTATCATGGGAGTCCCTGGCTTGTCTTTGTAAGCGTGCAGGTGTGTTCCAGTGATATTCACACACTTCAGAGTCAGTGGGGTATAGATGGACTTCAGCTGGGCTTTTGATTTCACCCCTGATGCTGGCGTGCCAGCCCTAGGCTCATGTCTGCCAAGCCTGGTCTTATTGCCTTCCCCCTTCAAACCTAGTTTAAAGCCTTCTCAATCAGCCCTGCCAGCTCTAAAGCTAGAATCCTGAGCTTTGTGATGTTAAAGGCACAAAGACTGATATGAAGAATTGTAGAATGGGAAAGAAATGTGCAAATCCAATCTCTGCAGCTGTCCACTGTTTTCATCTCTGTGCTTCCTGTATTTCCTGTTATGCTGCTGCTTATTAGCCCTTCAAGAGTTCACAGCTGTATGAGTTGTCTTCTGGCTATCCTGTTTAGTAATGCTTATAAAATAATGACTGGAGGAATTGTAGGCTCTTGTGGCAGCTTTCCTTCCTTGTGTTGCAGGGATCCAAGGAATAGTGGATGCCTACTGCCAGATTCTGCCTCAGATCTGACTCTATGGGCCAACCAACTTCTCTCCTATTATAAACCACGTGGTGAGGTTTGCAGCACAAAGGTCTTTACTGTGGATCTGCTTTGGGCTGATGTTTCTGTGTTTCATGTTTATGATTGAATAGAATGGAATAGTAAATTGATGTTCTCTCCCTTCCTTAGAATCCCAAGTTTGGTTTTCCATTGTCAGCCTACAGAGAGCGTGTCGATGCTCTCTTGGTACATACTGACATGAACCTGTACTGGGTAGACACATTAGTTTCATTGCTCAGGTGATATTTATTTCTCTCCCAGTTTGCTGGCACTGTTCTTACTGTTGCATTGTACAGGGGTGCTTTGTGGGCTCTTAGACCAGTTGGACTGAGGCAGCAGTTGCCTCGCTCTAATCTCTCTTACCAAGCTCTGTCACCTGTAGGGCACGCACATAGAATAGAGTTTTGTGCCAATTTTGTGCTCAAGAATGTTGAGAAAAAGCCTCTAAGAAACTACCAGAGGGCTTGACTATCTGTCCCACCATAATGGCATGGAGTCTGAGAACTGTTCATGCAGTGTGCTGATTGCAGAGCATCTGTGCTTCTCTGTGGTCATGGGCTCGTTTGTGTGCTGCTGTGGCCGTGGTTGCTGTTAAATTTTAACTTCATTTCTTTAAACTTCATTCGTTTTGCTTAAGGATGAAGGACTTGGATATCCTGATAGATTTTAGCTGATTTCATTTTGACAGACCAATCAGAAAGAATTTTGAGATATATTGTGCTACTTGTTTTATCACCTAGCTGTGTCAGTATTTTTGGTGCTACTTATGTTTCTATGTATATCAAATACATTTCCCACACTGTGAGGTACTTGGGCTAAGGAGATCCATTTCTTACATTTCTGAGGGTATTTTTTAACCTTCCCAGCACTTCAGGGAAATCTTTCTGATTCTCATAATGTGTTAAATATCTCTACTTTTTCTTTCAGATTTAAACCTAACTATTTAAATAAAGAATCTGTCAGAATCGGGTACAGCAATTTGTGTTAACTGTGCTTTGGAATTGGAAATTCAGTTTTCTCTTATTTTCATTGTGTTTGCCTCCTTTTAAGTCTGTAAATAGCTGCTATAAAACAGCAGTTGCTCATTTCAGAACCAGGTACTAAGCTTCAGCTTCTAGAAAATGATAGAAATTTTAAACACTTTACCACGCTAAGGCATTGGTTTGAGGTACTCCTTTCTTTTGTAAAAGCTCCTGTATTCTTCCCTTCATGTTATCTCTAGAATGTCTCATGTTATTTATCACTGCTGTGTTTTGAGATTTCTAATACTTTTAATGCTTCTAATTTAAATTATTAGTAACAAATGAACCAAGGATTTTGAGTTATACTGCAGGGATATTAAATATCTCTAGCCTTTCTGAATGCCAGTCAGCAAAGCAGCACCTATCAGTGAATTTTGTATGCAGCTGTGTTAATTTAGTAGTACTTTTTGTCTCTAGTACCTTCTGCCAATTGAAGTAACTGTTATTTATAAATTGAACTTAATCCTTTCTCTTTTTTCTAGTACAGAGAATATGGGAAGTTAAACAATGAAATTCATTAGGCATAGGAAAAAATGCGAATGAACATAAGTTTCTTTGATGTTCTGGTTTTGTCTCATGCACAGCAACATCTGATTTCTTTCTTAGCATAAGGGAGTGTTCTATCTGCCATCAGTTATATGAGCTCTGGTGTTGAAATACCTAACTGGATGCTTTCTCATGTTTTTCAGCAAAACTTTATCTTCCTGATCATCACAGATGGAGAGATCACTGACCTAGACCAAACTAGGCAAGCGATTGTTAACACCTCTAAGCTGCCCATGTCCATCATCATTGTTGGTGTTGGTGAAGCCATTTTGAAGCAATGGAGTTCCTTGAGGGAGACAGTGGTGTTCTGAAATCTGTGACAGGAGAGCCAGCTGCACGGGACATCGTCCAGTTAGTGGCTTTCCGACAGTTCAAAAATGCATGTTGTTTATAAATTTCAGAAGAGTCCTGTGGCCCGGATGTATGCATCCTAAAAATGGCCGTGGTCTGGGCCGGGCAGTAAGCTGTATGCTCAGAGGGCATGCCTGTGCTGCTTGTTCCCAGGGAGAGCTGAGGTGTTGGCTTCTGTGTTCAAAGCTGTGTCTTGCAGTTCTTGAGAGCCCTCATTGTTTAATTGATTTTGCATACTATCTTTTGGCTATTGCAGGGTTAAAGGGGGTGTTCTCTGTCCTGGAATGCGAACATTTAGGCAAAGAACTGAGATCATATTGTCAGTCTCTGATGTTGAGGCCCATGAGTGATTGAAGTTGAGATCAGTCTTCCCTGCTGTTGAAAGCAGTCCAGTCACTCACCAGCTCCCCGACTTCCACTGTTGGCATTGGTGTTCACGCACTTTGCACGGTCAATTGCGTTGAGTGACTCAAATGAAAACCCAAAATAAGAGACATTGCCAGTGGCTGGGGCAGTTTTTCACTCAGACTGGGGCCATATAAAGGCTATGTGAGTCTGAAGTTGAGGTGAGAACAAGCGGTTTTCATCAGCAGTGCTCACTGAGACTGACTGGAAGTGCTCCTAAAGCTGTAACAAGCAATTCTTAAAACAGAATGAGCGGGGCAGGTGTTCTGAATTCTCTAAGAGAGTGTTTCACTAGGCTACCAAATCTGTTCTTTGTGGTATTTCTGATTTATTCTCCCCATTCTCTTTCCAGGCTCCCCAGGAAGAGCTTTCCCAGATGGTTCTGGCTGAAGTGCCCAAGCAGCTAGTGTCATACTATAAATGGCAGGGGTGGCCCCCCCGAAACTGCCACAAATCAAGGCAAGGTAGATTCAGGCTAGCCCTGGCTACCTGTAGCACTGGGGTGAAGGAGAGCTGCCTGCAGCCACACTCTGCCTTGCACACAGTGGGTGCTCAGTGCAGATTGCACCAGTCACACCACTTCTTTTATCGGTTTGCACTGTCTTCCATCTTTCCTATTTCTATCGGAAGAAATGTAAATACAGAAAAACTTCCAAGTGCTGGAAGTTTTTGTCACAGAAGGATCCACCTTGTTGGTTTTCTACCTTGCAACAGCGACACATTGTGACACATCACACCACAGGTAGTTACTGGACACAGCCCATCTGCTGCTCACTATCAGGGTGGGCCTCTGAACTGAGCTGCTCTAGTGCTGAGCCTGGTGAGACAAGTGTTGCACCCATGTTTGCTGTAATGGCACTTAGCATGTGCTCCTTGATAGGTGTCTTCTCTCGAGCTACCTTTGAAATGGGGACTCTTCTTCTCTGGATGTGACCAAAGACTGTTGGTTGGATGCCTGAGGTACTTCCTTTTGTGTCTTCATAAAGTGCCAATATATTTCTTTTATGTTTCAGTGACCATACCTTTCTGTGTTCTTTTTAATCACATTTTTCTATTAGCAAAATTTTCCTGTGATGAACGCCTGCTTGAAGCCATTGTTATAGTTCAGGAACACTGCACTTTGCTTATTTATGGGGTTTAAATGAGGATTAATCATTAATTAATGAGATTGGGGTGACATTAATGAGTCACATTAATGTGACTTTAAAAATCCCACAGTTGGAAACACTGAAATGAAGATGCTTTGAGTGAATTCTTTATATCACACAAGTTACAAAATTAAGAAGTAACTTATCTGTGGAACTCCAAGGAGGTGCCTCCTTATCCTCAGTAGTGTGAAGTGTGCATTACATGATCTGGGGACTGTAGAACAGGCACATGATAGCAAAGCACAAATGTTTTGAGGAAGATGGTTCATTTCCAAGTACGGGTAAAGAAACTTGGGCTTGTCATTGCACTACGAGTGTCAACACTTTCAGTTACATAAATAAATATTCTACTTTGACTTAGATAACATGTCTGGACTCTTATTTCTTTCCTGGACTTTTCCCGTTGTTTTCCAGCAAGGTGGATAGTGGTGTTTCAATATCTGAGTTGAGCCTAGGTTCAGTGAGATCCAAGAAAAAAGCAAAGCCAGTTGTCCATTATTGTTAATTTTGTTCCCCTCTAATCACTGAGACTGCTGAATCCCACAGCCCTTTCCTGCAGCAAGATGAGATGTTCCTTTACTGTGAAGTTGCAAAAGAATTTGTGTGTTCTACCCAATAAACCAGGAAATGGTGAGAATACATTGGCAGACTGCATCTGTGATCCAGGCCCTGAAACTGGTTAAGTTACAAGCTTGAGTGAAGGCAGAACTTGGGGTTGAATTCACATCCTCATCTAGACTAATTGTTCTGGGTGGACTCTGCCACCAAACTACTGTTACGTAGCTTGTGCTTGAAGGGCTGTGGGGTCAGGACCACTGCTGAGCCAAGATGAATCTATTCTAGTTTTTTATTCAAACTTATTTGACCATGACATGTTCTCTCAGGTTACATAAACAGCAGCCAGTTTCCTGTAGAGAAAGCTGGACTGTCTTTCTTCACACCTAGCCTGCAGCACCCCATTTTCTTGCACTTGTTGCACTAAGTCTTGCGCTTCAAGACTTAGTCTTGAAGGAAACCAAGCAACCTCTCTTCTTGAGTGGCTTTGTAAACCGAAATGTGTTACAGGTGTGGAAGAGAGGGGGAAAACTGCCAAGTTGTCTCTGAGAAGCTGCTCTTGTGGTTGAGAACATCCTTCACTTGTGCTTCCAGCTGCTTACAGCCTGTAGGCAGAGCCCTCCTTCTCTGTTATGCATACAGGAAACCTAAGGTTGTTTTTTTGTGTGTGTGTGTATTTTGAAGCCAGTTTTGCCTCCCCTTTTTTAAACCTCTGCCAGCTCCCATGCAAAAGGGAGTGAGTCCTCTGTGAGGAGTGGAGTCACTGTTCTGCAGTGAGCTGAGGTATCTCCAGGTATAGGACTCCTTTATGGTAGAAGAGACCTTTCTTTGTTTTGGGGAGGAAGAGGCCAAGAAGTTGTAGAAGCAGGTCTGAGGAAGTTCTTCCCCCTGTGGGAGCAGACCAGAATTTGAAGGAGATGCTCTTTGCCCACAGGCAAGTGGCTGAAATGTGAACAAGAAAAGGGACACAAGTCCTGTAGTTGCCACTTAGGAGCAAGAGCTGCATGGGTGTGGGCCCATGTGAAAAGCCATGGGAAGCTAAATTTAGAAGCTACTGACCTGGGACATCAGAATTTTGCCTGTTTTCTGTCTTTTACTCTCCTCAGAGCTCCAGGTTTTAGAGGAAGCACAGACAGCTGCTGGGCGCTTTTGTGGAAGGCTGGCAGGTCTGTTTCCTGCCACGTGCTGCCCTGGGTGTAGCTGGAATGCAGATTGATGGCATGGCTGTCGACTTAGAGCAGAGGTCAGGTTATTTTCCTCAGGATAATGTGTTGTGCATGCTCTCCGTGTTCCCCAGGTACTGGCTTGATTTGTCTTCCCAGTGAGCAGAGGGAACAGCCCAGAAGTCTTTTTACCCTCACCAAGATTAGACAAGCACCTTTACACTTGAGATCCCCAAAGGTATTTCAGCCTCAGAGCTTTGAAAAAATCAAAAGCTGTTGTATGTGGGAGCTCAGTGGGGAGGGTTCCTTTTGCTTCCTGGACATGTAGCAATAAATATTGGTCACATTTCGTGCCAGGCTATGCCACACTACCCAGCAGGTAGGGGGAGATAGTGCCTTTTTTGCCTGGATAACTGGTTGGGTTAATGGCCCTCCTTGAGGTTTAAAATACACAGGGGACTGTTTTGCTAAAAATGAGGCACTGTCTTCAGGTGGGTGCACTGAGGCTGCTCCAGGTGTTTGAGGAAGCCACAGAAACTCCTTAGGGAGGTCCTGTCTTCTGACCAGCTCTGAGCAAGTACTGGATCCACTCAGCAGCAGCATACTTTGATGGTCTGGATGTCTCATTAAACGGCCTAAGTTGCACTCCTCACTCCACTCTACCCATGACTGGATGTGGGGTCAGCTCATTAGCTTTCTGTCTGTTCTAAACTGATGAGCTCACTTACCTGGCTTCACAAAAGTGGTGCCAAATACTGTCAAGTCTGCTCTGTTTTGTTGTTGCGTGGTTGTGCTGGTTTGAAAGTAAACTGGGGTGAGAAATGAACCCCACTCAACAACCATAGGAGAGATTACAGGTCAGAGTTACAATTTATTAAAGAGATTATGATAAATACAATAATACAGAGAAAACTGGTTTTCTGAATACAGAAGACTGAATACAACCTGGCACCCTATTGGTCAAGGTGATGATACCAGTCCTGTCAAAGTTCTGGTCCTCCTCCAAATCTATCAAGTGGTGGTGCCAGAAGTCCCCAGGCCCAAAGACTTTATATACTCAGGTTTGTTAGGAAATAGGAAAATTAATCCACAATGCCAGAGGTTTATGTCCAAAAAGGACAGAGGAGTCCCAGAGCTTTATTCATCAATGAAGGGAGAGACTGTTATAAATACATATAATAATGTTGGCTTTCGCATTTGGGTATTAGCTTTTGTATGCTGTTGTGGATCATAAGTATTTAGAAATAGTATAGATTATTATTTTTTTGGTTGTTTATAATCTCTTAGCTTAAGTATGTATGGCTTATAGGAATTGCAGTGTAAGCTCTTTGTGTGACTAAAATATGTAAGGTTATCCTTTTACTGACCTATCCAAATGATAAGATAACAGTGACACAAACCAGAAGCAGCAAAAAGGATGGGAGGAAAGTTTGGAAGAGAGGAGGAAGACACATCATTTTTTCTTATCAAGGAGAGTGTGAAAACAAGTCACCCAAAATTTATTGATGCCATAAAGATAAGTCAAGGTGGGAAGACTCGGAAAAAAAAAGACCACTGTAACACCTAAACTCAAAGGAATATTTGAATAATGTATAAGTTAATGAATATGCATGTGACTCCAACTATATTAAGACCTTGATGGTAAGATTTCGGGGTGCCCTCTGGCAAGACTGCTGAGGCACCCAGCCGTATTAACCATTTGCTTTATTTCTGTCTCCTATTGTAATACATAATTTAGTGATTCATGTCATTATAAAAACAAACCAGGAAATATTCTTGTGGAAGTTTGGGGTTTTCCCTATTGTATCTTTCATTTTTCAGTGTCTGGTTTCATGTATCAGCCCCCCCACGGTTTGTTTTGTAAAGGCAAATACATTTCATCAATCAGGGGAGGTCTGCCCATTGTTTCTTTTATCTATCAGTGCTAGTCTTGTCTATCACAAACACTGCTTGTTTGTAAAGACAAACTTGTTACTCCTATCAATGATTTCATTATGTATCTTTAAAGCCCTTTTACCATAGTTGCTGACTCTTACTGTAAGTTACTATTATGTATTTCTATCACTATGTAACTGTCTTAGAAAATGATTGACTTTCATTAGATCCACTTTTGAATATGAAGAAACTGCTGCTTATTTGGACTTAGATCCCAAGCACAATGTGACCCCCCCGAAAAGCTGCCTATAAAAAAGGCAGAAACCAAGAGAAGGATGGACTGTGGTGGAGCAGAGTCTCCCCCGTCCCCAGCGCTGTTTGCTCGTTCCTTATCAACGAACAATAAATTGCCTTATTAATTGACCAGTTCGACTGTGATGGGTAATTTATAACAAAAATTATTTATAACACTATTGTCTTTATTTTTATTAAACCTTTCAAATCTTACCGGAAGTGAACCTCATTTTTCACAGAGACCATGGGGCATTTTCCATAGGATCTCTCAAAATGATGAAGGATGCAGCCTCCTTTTTATCCTAATTTCCCGGCCACATTTCCTGTCTCTTTCCCCATTGGCTGAGGTACTTGAGAGGTACAGACTTCCCAAATCGCCTAATACAGACCCCCTTCCAATGTGCACACCCACCCCCCACGCCCCCACCCCTCTTTTCTTTGTATCCCTGTTCTGTTTCTCTAAGTCCAAGAATTTAGCACAGCCTTGGGTGAGCAACAGTGTCAACTGGTGGAATTCCTCTGGAATTTATGGTTCTTCCCATTGTTTTTTTCACCTATCAGTACCTGGCCTTATCTACAAACAGGCCCACAGTTTGTAAAGACACATCCCTCTCACTCTTTTCCGGTTCAGGTGGGAATGCTCAGAACCTCCCTCAGGGCAGGAAGTTTCACAATTCATGGGGTAACACTGTGAGTCATGGGATAGTTTGAGAGTCTTTGATAGTTTGAGTCGCTGCAGCTGCCCATTCTGCGGCCCCATTGAGTCCTTCATGGCCCATTAACAGAGATGACCCCTCAGGCTGGGTGTGACTGCGCTGGTGCTTCCTCAGCGGGGGAGTTACCACAGCTGAGTCATTGATGAGAAGAAAAAACAACTCTGCCAGGTGTGGCTGGGTTTGCCTCTCCTTATCTTGTTTAACACCCAGCTCGAAGCCTTAGGGGTCGAGCGTGCACTGGGCAGCTCCTGCAAACGATCCATCATCAAGAGTTCATCGGAAACGACTTGGAGGGGGTAGAATCCTCCTGTAGCTAGAACAGCGGCGAAGCTGCACCCTCTCATCACAGCAGGCTTCTGCCGCCCCCAGCACTGCTGCTCAGGTGCTCCAGGAAGCGCTTGTGCAAAAGGGGAATGAAAGGAATATCCGCAGGGCTTGCTCCGAAGCAACTGGCATTACGCAGGTAGGGTTGGCTCCTTGGTGTTTGTGGAGCTGAATGAGCCACCCTGGCCTGCTGCAGGGCACTCTGCAAAGCGTGTGTGGATGCAGGTGTACGGAAAATCACACTATGAAAAGCCAGTGTCCACGGAGGAGACAGAAGAATCCTGAAACTTTATTCCAATAAAGGGAGAGTCCACCGGGGCACGTACTCACGGCGTTTTCTCTCTCAACGTTTCGCAGGCCGCAGCCTCCTTTTATCCCAAACTCCCGGCCGCACGTTGCCCTCTTCCTTTCCCCATTGCCTGAGGTACTAGGAAGGTGCAGCCTTCCCGAGCCGCCTACCACATATCCCCCCTTGAACCTGTCATTTTACCCCAAAGTTCAGAAGTTGAGGCTTGTGCAGACCTACTTGACTGTTTCAGGAGCCAGACTGTCTGGGATCTGCAAAAACCTACTGCCCAAAGTTAGAGACATTAAGACCCATTTCAAAGACATTAGCACACATCTTTGCTATCGCAAGTGTTTGGTGCTGGGTGCTAAGAGGGAGAACCAGACCCCCCAGGAGAAAGAAATACTCTCCAAAATCTCAGCACACGATTGTTCGATTGCTTTAATCTGGCCTGAATTTGTGCTTTGGAAGGGCTCTGGTATCTCTATCAGCTCTCGTGTAGATAGGATGAGCTGGATTAGGCCCGGGGGCTGCAGCAGGCAGCACAGACGGCTCCGGGCACCGTGCCCCAGGTCTCGCTCCTCCCCCTCCTTGTGAGGTCCCAGCACTTTGCGGAGCAACTGAGGTTCCTGTCGCAGTGCCTGTGGATTTTGCTGCTTGTCTCTGCCCTGCAGAGATCTGGCAGCTGGGGTGCAGCCGCTATCCCAAAGCGCTCTGGCATCCTACCTCCCCTGAGTAGCCTTCCGGGCCCCTGCTCAGGAGGCTGCTCAGCGTGTGCTGTTTCCGCGTGTCAGAAGAGCCCAACCCTCACAATCTGACCTGCCCTTTACCATCCTCCCTCTGTTTATTTTGGAGGGTTTTAGCCACAGGACCTTTGATTTTGTGCTGGGGAAGGCACAGGGCTGGGGCTGAAAGCAGAGCCGGGTTCAGTATGTGCAGCCGGTGTCTCTCAGTTCTGAATTCAGCAGCCCATGTCCGTCCAAGCACCAGCTGAAGTGTGGCCCTATGATGGGTTCAGTTCTCCTGGCGTTTCCTACAGTGCTCCCCGGAGATCCTCCACAGCCCGGGGCTCCCTCAGCCGGCAGAGGCGCATTCTGGGGGGCTCAGCCCGGTGCCCGTGGGTTGAGGGAGGGAGTGGCTTCCCCCTCCTCCCCGTGTCCCCCAGCAGGGGCTGCCCGGCCCACGGGGCACTGGGGTGTGGCGAGTCGGGCCGGACCGGCTGGGTGAGCCGGGGTTGAGTCACTCCGGGCGGTGCACGGCGGCGCGGGGGGCGGCAGGGCCCGCCGCTACCTCCATGGCCCTCAGCGTCGGCGTCCGGCGGCTCTCCCAGCTGCCGGGCCATGGCGAGCGTCAGGTCCACCTCAGCTTCCGAGGTGGGCTCCCAGTGGCCGGGAGGGTGAGGGTTTGGGGGTTTAGGGCTGGGGGCTGCCTTCCCCTGCCAGTACCTTACACCTCCTCTCTACTTCTCAAGGCTTCACCCAGAAGATGAGGAAGGTTTGCTGTGGCCCAGAGGCCGTCTTCAAGGAGGTGAGGAAACTGGGATCATGTGGAATACATGGGACAGGATGGGACAGGTCTTGGTCATAAAATCATGGGCTGGTTTGCATTGGAAGGGACCTTGAAGACCATCTAGTTCCAACCCCCACATCATGGGCAGGGACACCTTCCGCACCTCCCAGACACCTTTCTGGGAATTTCTCTGCTGTCTCCTTCTTCCGCTCTGCTCAGAGGGGCAGATAGGTCACTCACATTGTGTATGTGACCTACGCGTACAAGCTGCAGGAACTGAAATTCAACTGAGGGACACTGCCTGGAAGCTTGGGCACATCAAAGCTGAAGGCAAAGCTCCCCCTGCCCTCAGAAAGCCAGACTGTCCCTGCAGTCGATGCCTTGTGGGGCAGGAGTGGGACTTGTGTGTTGGAGTGCATATATGTGTGCATGTGTGTGTGTGTGTGTGTGTGCAGGGGCAGGGATGGGAAGCATGTCCGCCTCCCCAGTGCCATCCCCACTGAAGCCTGTGACAGCCCACCTGTGCCGTGCCAGTGCGTGGTTCCCCCCCGTCCCTTGCTCAGGTCCCAGTGCCAGTGTGCTGCCTGGGGAGAGGCAGTGAAGGTGGGGGGGAGCAGGAGGCACAGCCGCTGTTTTGGGTATTTGGTGAGTTGAAGCCTCAGAGTGCAGTATTTCTATGAGCTAGATGACTCCCTGCCCCGGTGATCTCTTCTCCCCAAGCACCTCTGTACGTTCCCATGTTCTATCTCACTCCACAGCCTGCCAGCTCAGGGACCCCAGCAGGCACAAGCATCCTTCTTTTTCCAGGGTGGTGCTGCTCTGACTTCTTTAGCAGCTGACCTGTGGCTCTGTGCTGCTGGAGGGGCTCTATGCCTGGCCAGGAGGAAAGTAACTTCCCATCACAGCTGCTTTTCATCATGTCCATGGACTTGGTCACCTCACAGGGGAGCCAACCAGCCATGAGACTTGGGAAAGTGTGGCTGAGAATGAGTTGTCATCTCTTCCTGCTCCATTTGCTTGCAGCTCTTTTGTTGGCCTCACTACGGGAAGCTTGTCATGGGCGAAATGCTGTCCATCAAGGTTTACAACTGCAGCAAGGTTTTCAGTAACAGGTGGGTCCTTTGATTGTTGGGTTGAGCAGTAGAGGTGGGGGAGAAGGCATACTGGTCTTTACATTGTCTACTGGCAGTAGAAAATGTTTATTGAAAATTTGATGGAAGGAAGATGAGCAGAATGCCACTTGCAGAGGAAGGATGGAGCTGGTTGTTCTGGTGGGGCAGCAGTGCTGTATATATTAAGTTAAATAAAGGGAATTATTTAGTTGTGCCAACAGTAACAGGGACTACATAAGGATCCAGATCAGACCCTCAGCTGGGACAAAGGTTAAACAAGGCTCTAAAAAACAGCTACAAAGGCAGGTCTTGCTGCAGACTGAGGATCTGCTGTCACCCTGAACATCCTTGTGGTGACCATGCTGCACCCAAATTCAACGTATCTGTTGGTGTAGAAAAGCCCTGAATGCATTGTGTAATGGTTTAACCTTTAATAAGACAGCAATTTCAATTTAAAAGATCAAAATGCTTCTAGTTGGCACAGGCACAACACTGTGAACTCAGTGGCTATTCCAACAGTTGTAAAACACTGCAGAGAAACCCAAGAATAGAGATGACAGATTGAGTAGTGGAGCAAGAAAGGCATCAGAGGCGTGTCCTTCAGGACATTTGAAACATGATGATGCAGGGAAAGGTGCCGGCTCTGATAAGCAAATTTTAAGGACTGAAGGAAAATGCACCAGCTAATAATGCAAATCTAATAAATTTGCATCCAGCTAATAATGCAAACATTTTCAAAGATGCCAGAGGGGGCATGGAGAAAACAGAGGAGCACAACACACGTGAGACACAGATGAAGACAGAGAAGAAAGTACGGCAGAATGTTGTGTCACTGTTTCCTGGATGCGCCCCCCACTTGGATGTGGTGAGTGGGAAGGTGGATTCTGCCATGCCACGTGGCTACCCTGCACCCGTGCACTGCCTCACTGCACGGGGTAACACAGAAGGACGGGAACTGCCTCCAGGATTTTGCTCTCCCATGACCACATGGTTCAGCTGCAGAACAAAACCTTTGTGAAATTGCCCACCAAGAGCAGTCTTAGCTATGGCTTGTCACTGCAAGGCTTTGATTTTTGGGCATAGCTGCAAGGTGCCAGCAGGCTTCTCCTTACGTGATGGGGCTGTCATAGTTTGATAGCTCAATAGGTTGATCATCCTTACTCCTGTGAACCCCATGCATAATTCTTTTGCAGGAGCTCCCAGAGCAGGTATACCTGCACCCACCCCTCAGCATCTTTGTGGTGGAAAAGCGTGCATTTGGGCGCACTGTGCTTGTGGGTAGCCATGTTGTGTCCAACGTGATGAAATTCTCTCCCAGAGAGCTGGAGGAGGAAACAGAGGATGAGCTCAAAGGTGAGCTGCTTGGAGAGGTTCTCATGGAGACAACAGGCAGGTTTTGTCAGTGGCAAAGATCCCTGGCTCTTCCACTCCCTCTTAGCCAGGCAGCAAAATCCTCTCCCTGGAATCACAAGGTCATAGAATCACAGAATGGTTTGGATTGGAAGGGAGCTTAAAGATCATTTTGTTCCACCTTGTGCCATGACTAGGGACACCTTTCACTAGACCAGATTGCTCCAAGCCCTGTCCAACCTGGCCTTGAACGTTTCCAGGGATGGGGCAGCCACAGCTTCTCTGGGCAACGTGCGCCAGGGCCTCACCACCCTCACAGGGAAGAATTTGCTCAATGAGACCTCCATCTTCAGGGAGCTGGTCCACTAGGATTGACAAGTTTTCAGTTCTCTCACATTGTCAGGTCAAGGTCTGTTCATTGGGTAATAGTTTAGCTAAATAGCTCTATGATAGCAATAGCCAGCACTCCTGATCTGGAAGCATGAAGAAGAAGGAAGCCAAAGATTGATCCATCTGTGGTTATTTCTGAGTAGGGAAGGTATATCTCTCATAATTCTGAATTCCTGGGAGTCAGCAACAAGCATATTGATGGTGGTGGTTGGATTTCCAGCAGTGTTTTTGCAGGGTCTGCAATGAAAATCTTTAAAATCAATCAGACTACAGTGTTTTAACAGGGAGAATTTTCCTGTGGCCAAAAGTAAGAAGTAGTGGGCAGAAATAAATGCATAGAAACATGAAGCTCTTTATTTTCATCTCAGCTTGCAATGTCTCATCTCACCATCTTCCATCTCAGACTGTGGTAAACATTGGACTGGCAGCTGGTGACCCAGGTTCCAGCACTCACCCCCTTAGTTTTGGGAAGGTGAGTAATGTGTTGGGCCCAACAAACTTTGAAGTTTGTGAAGCCAAACTGTAGATTACAAACAACAACAACAAAAAGTTCAGAAATTCAGTGTTAGGTTCCATCCACCAGGTTTTTTTTCTGGACTGAAACACTCCTCTCTCCTGCCTGCTTGTTGGCAGTGCCATGTGCTGGGCTCTGGCACAGGGGCACTAAGGAGACCTGCCCTGTGCCTTGAGAACGGCTTCTTTTGTAGCAAAGAGCAAAGCTGGAGCCACAGGCAGCTTTGCACCTCCTGTGCTCTGCCTGAATGCTGAGACTTTGCCAGAGGCTCCCAGGGCACAGGAGGAGGGTGCATGAGTGTCCTGGGTGGTCATTTCTTCCCTCTGAACCCTTTTTTCTTTTCTCTGAAGGCTCCTTTGAAGAAAATTCCTATCAATAAGCTTGTGAAGAAGGAAGATGAATATGAAGAGGAAAAACCAGAACTGGAAGAACTGGATTGGTGGTCCAAGTACTTTGCATCCCTGAAAGAGCTGTATAACCAGGTAATATTTTGTGACAGCTGCCAACAGAAGGGAAAATAGGCTGCACTGGCCTGAGGAAGATGTTTTCAACCATACTGAGTGTCACAGGAGCTCTCCTGGCATGGACCTGCAGGAAGATGTGGACTTTAGTGTATCAAGCATACTTAAGGTAGCCAGGTATCAAGCATCTACCAGGTGGGCTGATTTCAGCAGGAGGTGAGTATTGAAACATCCCTGAGGCTCGGTGCTCAAGTGGTGTAAGAATGAGGCAGCTTCTGTTGAGGGACTCCTGAAAATGTGATGTTGCTGATTTTAACAGGGACTTTCATACTGCTTACTCTGTCCTGGTTATGTCCTAGTATGTGTTATGGGAGCAGGTCTACTCCAAATTTCCTTCCTTGCACTGTCAACTTAAATTCCAATCCAAAGAAGCTTGCAGGAGGATCTGGGGAGAAGAAAGTCTCATTAAGACACTCGTTGGATACCATCCTGCAATGATGTTATGGCTGAATGATTTCATGCTATGTATTACTTACTCTGCTGGCAGGAAAATGTCAGTGTTCTGTGCTTGGAAGGAGAAGCCTTTTCTGTCAGGGATCTGAGGTGACTGTTTATGTGTGTTTCAGGCATGCAGTGATGAGGAAGATGCTGAGAATGATGACCTGAATGATGCAGGTGAGTTCTCTAGCAATACCCCACTCTTTAGTGGGGAGAACCAAGATTTTATACCATCCCAGAGGGTACTGGGCTTGTGGGAATAGCATCTGTGCAGACAACAGCCTTGCAGCAGAAAAGTGATCAGAGAGGCTGAAGACACAGACAAGGGCTAACAGGCTATTTCAAGTTGAAAGCACCAAACTTTTCTGAAAAAAAATTGGAAAATAGTCAGAAAATCCTGGAAAATAGTAGAGTGTTGTAAAATGGTGTTAAAGCAAGTGCTTTCCTGTGTGAGCAAAATGCAGAAAAATCATCTGGAGGGATCATGGGATTGTCTGGGTGAGACCAGGAAGCAGTGGTAGGATGGAGAGAGGATGATGGACCAGAAACACTGTCCAGGAGCTGGACATCACTCTGTGCTCATGGGGTACTCACCTGGGGTACAGGTGAATCAGGTAACCAAAGGTAACAGAGATAACAGACAGTAATAACAACGTTTTTATGATCTGAGAACACTGTTACTGCTGTAGGTTCAGGTTTGCAGAGGTTTGAGCAGTGACTCATATAGCTCTCACCTGGGAGAGTGTGAAGTATAAAAATGATGTAAGTACAGTTTAAGGAGAGGCCCTGAGGGTACCTGCATGCCATTAGCACTCGAGGGATCTGGAGCCTTGGGAAATGGGACAAGGACACACCTACTCTGTCCTTGGTTTGGTGGTGCTCCTGAGAAAAGTCTAGACACGGTCTCTCTTTTGGCTGGCTGTGCCCAAAGTGGCAGTGATGCTTCAGTTAGCCACCCAAACCAGCAGGCCAGCAAATGAGCACTCATCCAAAGAGGAGGGTGGGCTCTTCTCTGTGCCTTCCCTGACAGCACCTGTGAGCTGGCCCAGCCACCTTCCTTCGTCTGGTTTCTGACCAATTCCTGTCTGAATAGCAGCCATGCAGGCAAACAGGCAGGTAGGTCTGTGCCAAGTTTTGTGCCCCCACCCATCCAGCCATGCCATGCTGGGAAACCAGAGATGCTGGAAGGACACCTGTTAGAAACAGCAATAGCTCCAGTTGCCGTGACACAGGCCAAAGCCCTTGGTGGAAGCAGAAGCTGTGGCTGGAGTGATTTCACATAGAGACACTTGACATGATGGGTGAAATCAGTGTTCCCTAATCTCTTACTGTCATTTCTAGATGGAGGGAATTTAAATGCATCTTCCATTG
Source organism: Promerops cafer (assembly GCA_013398275.1). Taxonomy (NCBI): domain Eukaryota; kingdom Metazoa; phylum Chordata; class Aves; order Passeriformes; family Nectariniidae; genus Promerops; species Promerops cafer. Next base: position 52,823 of record VZSE01008499.1, on the reverse strand, counting down.
ACGTGGAAGCAGAGGATGTGGCAGTGATTGAAGCTGAACCTGCTCGGCCCAAGAGGAAGCTTATTGGCACTCTTCAGGTGATTGGGGTGACCTAGTCTCTTTCAGCCCTGGCCCTTTGTCCTTGTCTTCCTCACCTTCCTGCAGTGGAAGTTATGCTGGGAGGAGAACCTGCAGTGTGTGCTGAGGTCCCATCATTGCTGGACTTTGATGCAGCTAGCAAGACCTTGGAGCCAAGCTGAGATGTGCATCCACATCCAAAGCTGGCCCTAGGGACATGCAGGAAAACCATTAACACCCTGCACTGAGTAATACAGGAGTAAGATAGGACTAGGTGAAATGGTTGAAACAGAGAAAGGATGGTCTTTCTGACTCTCCTTTCCTTTAAGATTGCAGGAAAAGGCCCAAAATTACTTTCTACATATTTCAGATCTACAACTCTGAGCTGGAACACAAGTTTGGTAATTTTGAAGACTGGTTGTGTATTTTCCCCCTTCATCGTGGCAAAGCAAATGAAGATGAAGATGGAAATGAGGATGAACATTATGTGGGGAAGTACAAGGTACTGTTTCATTTGGATGACATTTGTGCTGCTTGTGGAAGAAGATCCTTATGACCTGTATTTCAGAGCAAGCCAACAGCAGCAAAACCTTGCAGAGTGCATGGGTGTGCAGGTTGGGCTGCAGCATGGCCAGGGCACTGTTAGTGCCTGTTGAAGCAATTGTAGTGTGGTCCTAGTTGTTAGCTTATAAATCCATCCAGTTCAGATTTTTTAGCTGCTACAAGGAGAAAGCATGAAGCATAAAGGACTCATTCTGGTTGCGGCCTCTGGGTGTATTCAGCAATATAAGTATTATATAGTAAGCTTCACTGGTTTTAAAGTTAGCAAAACTTATTTAAAAGAGGCATCATCCTCCATCCAGGAAGCTCTTGGAGACTCTGAAATACCAACTACAGAAGCTGCAGCTGTCCCTAGAAAACCTTTGGTGTCCTCTGTCTTTGGCAGTCCAAAGTGCCTAGAGGTGCTCAGATCTGACACTGGCAGTGGTATGACAGCCTGCAGCCTAAATTGCAAGCAGGGATTGCCTGGGCCGTGTGGACATGATTGGACCTTTGGAAAGGACTATCGCCATGAGCACAGGGTGTGTGTGGTCTGCATGAGGAAATGGCTCTGATTTTCTAGTTGGCAGGTGAAGCTGGTGGCTCCAATCCTTCCTGAGATATTCCCATGTACATCCAGCTGTTCCTTGAAAAGTGTTTTCTGCAGGGCTCCTTCTATGTCTGCCCCACTGAGGAAGCTGTTACAGAGCCCAAGGTCTCCCAGGGCATTCCTAGGAACAGACCCATCAAGGTTCTTGTAAGAGTTTATGTTGTTAAGGTAAGTCTCTGGTGGGGGTGGCAGTAATGCTTGGCGGTCTCTCCCCTCCCTGTGGACCTTCGGCCATTCTCTGCTCAGTAAATGTGAGCAGTAGCACTTGTGAAAAATGTGATGCTGGCCTGAAGCCTCTGCCAGTGGAAGTCACCTACATCCTGTCCACGGAGAGTCTTCCATGCTTTGTAGCTTGACGATGGGCAGATGGGTGTTTCTTGGCTCCTCACATCTGCCTTGAGATCACGAGCAAGTAGGGGGGTCCACAGCTGAAGACATCAGTGGCTTGTAGAATGAGGATTTGTGTGGGAACAAGTGGCTGTTTCACTGCTGGGGGGACCTGACCAAGCGGGCCTGGGTGGTGTCAGGCCTGTGCAATGTTCATTGGGCAGGTTGCTTTCCACAGCTGTGTATCTCTTGTGTATTCCAGGCTGATACACAGCTGTGTATCTCTGAGTATCTCTTGTATATTCCAGGCTACAAATCTGTCTCCAGCAGACCCCAATGGCAAAGCAGACCCCTATGTGGTGGTGACTGTGGGGCAGCAGCAGAAGGACACAAAGGAGCGATACATCCCAAAGCAGCTCAATCCTGTGTTTGGAGAGTATGCAGGAAGGTTTCATCTATCAGGTTTAATAAGAACAGTGCAAATCTGGGGCTTGGAATGTGGCTTATCATGTAAGGTCTTCTGTTCCTTTCTGGTGGAGAATCTTGTGCTTCACCACAAAGCCCCTGGGCATGTCTCTTGCCTCCAGCTAACTCAGGAGCCATCATGCTTTGGGTTAGGAGGAGAGCACACCCAAGGACTTGATTTAAAATTGGAAGCTGAGCATTGCAGAGCTTTTTCCCTAACTCCAGGCCCTCTATCCAAGCCATACATTCCTGGGAAAATAATTCCTTTGCACCCTGAAATTTGCACATACTGATTTAGAGAGAACAAAAGTTTATCAGAGGCCTATAAATTATCAAATACAGTTCTTAAATATGTAGGATTATCAAAGCAGAGCATATGTTTCATTTCCATCCTCTTTGCTAATTGCACTTTCCCTGTTTGATTCCGTCCAGAGTTGTGGAGCTGACAGTCTCCTTTCCCACGGAATCAGAACTCACTGTGGCAATATTTGACCATGATTTGGTTGGATCTGATGATCTGATTGGGGAGACCAAGATTGACTTGGAGAATCGATTCTACAGCAAGCACAGGGCCAACTGTGGAGTGGCTGCACAGTATGACTTGTAGGTACCAGTGTGACACATTAGGGCCATAGACATTCTTCTCACCTGCCACACACAGGTAGCAGAGCTCCTCCTGTTCTATGGGACAGAATATGTATCTGCAGGTGCTCCACAGATTCACTACAAATTACATAGGTAACTGTATCTCTTTAGACACCTACCAGCTTCCTGTGATACCTCTTAATTCCTACTACAAACTAATATACCTTGCATAATACAGTAAAAAAAATTCTTTATTCCTTACACATTGGTGTTCTGTGAGGAAAGTGCTTGCTTGACTCTAACCTCTTTCAGAAAGTACAGCAGTTTCTCTGGCAGCATTTTGTAAGCAGCAACACTCAGGACGTCTGATTTCCTTTGGCCTCCTTCAGTATGGATTCTCTAATGTCTTCGGCCAGATTTCTGCACACTTCTCTTTTCCTACCCTGCTATTAGAAAATTAGCTGTGGGAATGGAGTTGAGTACTCAGCACAGCTAAAACTTCTTTCTCACTTAGGAACTGCATCTAGAATTGCTCCCGCTCCTAGCATTGCTTCTGCTGCTGAGAAGCTAATAGTTCTGTGGGGTGCAAGTCCAGCTTGTTCTCTGTCAGGACAGAGTTTGTTCAGCTTTTCATTCATTAAGATTTTTTGTAACCTTTTTAAGCCCAGGGTTTTCCCAGTGAAAATCTGAGCAGGGTTCTAGTGACATAGCCCGTGCTTCGGGAAGGAAGGCTGTTTCACAGCCTAGAAAAGAAACTTAAGCTGAAGAAGTTCCTGATACTTTCTTTTTCCATGCAGAAATGGCTACAACACCTGGCGAGATGCTTTTAAACCCACACAGATCTTGGATAGTTTATGCAAGAAAAACTCAATCCCTGCTGCAGAGTACAGATGGGAGGAGATCAAAGTGGACAATAAAATATTCAAGGTCCCTCCAGAGGCTTTTCCTGAAGGTACAGAGGGCTTGTTGAACTGGTCCCTTAAACAGCTGTCTGTGCTCAGCAGTGCATGTTGGTGGGTGGTCTGGGAGCCCACAGTCCTCTCTTCCCTGAGGTATCCAGGCTGGCTTCCCCACTCTGTGCCCTGCATGGCCCAGTTTTTTGGGTCACTGTGAGGTTCATCCTTGGTTCAGTGCCCTCGTTTCAGTAGACATTGCTGCACTGGAAGAACATGTGATCCAGGCCATTAGGTACCAAAGTGGCTTCCCAGGCAGTGGGTGGAACAAAGTAAACCCACTTGCATGGCAGTGTTGGTCATGGAGGTTTGTTGTATGTCAGCTTATTCTGGTGGCTGGCACTGTCACAAAGCTGTACCTTCATCTGCTTATGATCACTGTCAGCAAGATAATGAAGTCCTATTTGGGGTTATGGGTGTTTTGGAGTTTTTTTGGTTGGTTGGTTCGGGTTTTTTTTGTGGTGATGGTTTTTTGTTTGGTTTTCTTTAATGTTTCTGGGTTTTTTTTGTTTGTGGGTGTTGTTTTGGTTTGGGTATATTTTGGGGGATGGGGGGAAGGGGGAAGGGAGTGTTTTTTCAGTCTTCTTTCCTGTTTTTAGCTGGCTTTGTCCAGGAATGCTCTGTGCTTCCAGTAGCTTCAGGTCCCTTGGGTGACTCCACAGTGCCCCTCTCTACTCTTGATCTCCACCTTGTGGGCAGCTTCTGCTTCTCATTTGCTGTTTTCTTTCCTTCTAACTGGCATTACAAACCCTGAGCCAGGGCCACAGATGTCCAAGAACACACCAGCCTTTCACAGCCTCCACCAGCAGTGATGGAGAACTTCCCTCAGCCAAGGCCAGGCCCTGCTGTGGCCAACACCTGTGCAATGGAATCCGACTTCGAGGAAAGACTAGAGCAGATGTGGCCTACTTGTGGATGGCTGAGTACTGCAAGGCAATGCTGTGCAGCCTGTAGGAATGACGATCCCTGGCCTTACATGCTCAGAGTGAGGACACCCACATGCATGGCCAGCTTTACTTTTTCCTTGTTTCAGTGCAACTGTTCCTCAGTTTTCTAGTGGTCTTTATGGCTTACGCAAAGAAGGGAAAAGAAATCCTACTCAGGAGAGGGCAAGGAGCCTCCAGAAGCTCTTTCCCCCTTTTTTTCAGGTCACTGGATAGCTGGGGACGGAGAAACAAGGTGCTCTCCTGGTGTTCCCTCACAGCTGGCTCTGGTTCCAACACAGCTGCAGCTGGTGCCCTGTGAACCTCTGCTGTGCTTGAGCACTGCTTGAAATGGTTTAGGTCTCAGACTGATACCCAAGGGGCAGTTGTGCTCCATAAACCCAGGAGTGGGTGGGTCATTATGTCCTCACCTTTTGGCTCTGGCTTATCTCCCACCAGCAAGATTTGGTCTTGAACTGCCATTTGGCTGTGCTGTGCCAAAGGAGTCAATTACTAATTGTGTCCATTAACAGAGAGCGCAGCTGCATGTCTTGAGAGTGGCAGGTAATGCTTTCCAGTAGCACTTCTCTGGCAGAAATTCATTCATGGATCTGTTGGCACTACCACAGAGATGTGGGCAGAGGGTCATGTCCTCCTCAATGTCCCTTGGATCTTTTTCCCAGGGCCAGAGTAAATTCCTTTTTGCCCTTTCCATTGCATTTCTCTTGGCTTGTTTTCTTCCTGCCTGCCATTTCTCTCATCACTGCAACATACTGAACTCACTCCCCTCATCTTTGCCCTCCTGCTTCTCCCCATTTGTTTTTCTGGAGAGGTGCTTGTTTGCCCAGTCCATCATCTCCTGTCACTTGTGCTAGTGACTGCTATCCTGACATGACTCCTGCTGTCCAGAAGCCCTCATCTTCTCCCTGGCTGTGTCCTGCTGCAGAGGCTTCTGTGAGGAACAAGAGAGGAGTGGCAGATGAGAACTTGTCGGTGGATGTTGAACGTAAGGCTTTGTACGTCCTGCGGCACTGGGAAGAGATGCCGGGATACGGGCACAAGCTAGTACCAGAGCACGTGGAAATCCGGTCTTTGTACAACCCGGAGAGCCCCGGGCTTGTGCAGGTGAGATGTGTTTCCGTGACAAACCTCAACATTGTTTCGGGGAAGGACCTTCTGGACAGCTGGTTTCCAGCCCCCTGTCTGGTCTCCTGCGAATCTTACGCATTGTCCCCTTCCTGGGTGGGTGACTGGAGTTGTGTCTGTGGATGGCTGGGCCAGCTATGAAGTGAGGACATTGGCCGTGGTTGTCCTTTGCTCACATCTACCCTCTGACCTCTCATGATGTTTCTGAACACCCTTTTCTCAAGTAACTTCTGTCCATTGATGTTGTGTTCACAGTGCTGGTGGCCTGGAGTCTTTCCTGTCTCTGCAGGCCATGTAGCACTGCTCTGATGAGGATGCTGCATGGGTGGCAATAGACCTGCTCTGCTTTTGAGCCCTGCCACCATGCACTCCCATGGGCGATGGTATCCTCGCCTTTACCTGCCTCCTCTGCATTGTCCCTTATCACTGCTGTTTTGCAAGAACCTTGTTCTGCACCCTTGGCTTCTCCCCAGCTGGAGAAGAAACATCCATCCTCAGTTTCATGCAGTGCGGTCACCTGAACTCACCATTTTAATGTCCTGCACTGAAATCTCCTGTTCCCTTGGGTACTGGACGTTTGAACAAAGCAGAGTTCTGCAGTCATGCTGGCTTTGTTTGGCATTGGAAATGCACATGGGGAGAGTAGAGTCAGACCCATCACTTCTTAGTTTTGTTGGTTTTGCTTAAGCATTGCATTACCATATGCTCCTTATTAAGACAGAAGGACATGTTTGCTTCTGTTTGAAATGGATTCAGTGTAGGTGAAGTGGTTTTTCTTGGGAGCAGAAACAAGCAATCTTTCATAGCCTTAATCTTTTTCCCTGTGTGAAATCCAATCTCATGTCACTCTCAAGTGCTGGGAATGGAGGCAACCAAGCAGGGGCTTTCTGATGAGAACTTTCCTTGCAGGATCAAGCCCTTGCTCCTTGAAGAACTGGAGAGTGGTCTGTCTTTTGAAGTGTCTTTGCTGTCTTCTCTCATTAGGGCTCCTTGCACATGTGGATTGACATGTTTCCAAACGATGTCCCTGCACTACCACCGGTCAACATCAAGCCACGACTGCCTGTCAGGTAGCACCTGTGGGGGTAGGCCTGGGGCTGGTGGGCTGCAGGGAGGGTCAGTGTCCCTTGCTGTGGACGGAGGGATGTGCCACAGGGCACAGGCTGAGGGTCAGTGCTAGTGTGGCATGTGGCCCTCTTTGCTCCAGCTCTGGCTACAGGATGTTCTCTTGAGTGTATCATCTTGGGTCATAAGAGCTTCAGCTGCACCAGGGTTGGGGAAGGGCAGGTGTCTATGGAATAGAAACCCAGGCCAGAGCTACTCATCAAACTCTCTTCTGGCTAGTGGACAGATGTCCTTGGGAGCCTGGAGAAGTGTAGCTGAAGGATGAAATCTGCTGTTTTCAAGGATCTAGTGGTACTTTTGAGATGGAGGGTCCAGATTATTCTCAGACGTGCACCTGAAAGGACAAGAGAAAATGAACACAAATTGCAGCAAGGGAAACTCCAACTGAATATAGGGAAAACATTTCCCCAGTGAGAGTGAAGCTACCCTGGAACAGGGACAGATTGACTTAGATATGCTGGGATGTCCATCCTTGGTGCAGAGATTGCAGAGATCCCTTCCTACCTAAGCTTTTCTGTGCTCCTATGGCTTAGTAGAGCAGGGTGGGTTTCCATGCACCAGGGATTTGGTTTGCAAAAGCTACCTGTATTGACTGTGGGTGTTTGTCTTGTAGGGTTGTAGTGTCCAGAAAGGGTTTTATGCCTGGCAGTGAGACTGCTGGGCTGTGCTTGGCAGGAGGAGCAGGGGGCACAATGCTCTGGCATTGTGCTCAGGGCTTGATCTGTCCTCCCAGACACCAGGGACAAGGGCATGTGTCTCATCTCTGTGTCCTTCCCACAGCTATGAGCTCCGTGTGATTATCTGGAACATGGACGATGTGATCCTTGATGATGTCAACCCAGTAACAGGAGAGCCTTCCAGCGACATCTACGTGAAAAGGTCTGGTGGGAATGAGTGGGAGGCCAGAGCCTGACTGCTCTGCTCCCTGCCCTGGCCTGCACACTCGCCTCCTCTGAACCTCTGCTCCTCCTTGCCTTGGTGTGAGGTGCCCACTCCAGTCCTCTGCATGGGCTGCTGTAACCCCAGAGATGTTGCCCAGGTGTTGCTCTGGTTTGACCCTTTCCTGCTACCCCATGGGGTTCAGTGCTTCCATCCTGCTCTGCCTCTGGCTGACAAGGCTGGCTGACAAGTGTAACTGAGTTTCTCCCGCAGCTGGATAAAAGGTCTTGACCATGACAAGCAGGAGACAGATGTTCACTTTAACTCCTTGACTGGGGAAGGCAATTTCAACTGGAGGTTCATCTTCCGCTTCAATTATCTCCCAACTGAGAAGGAGATCACCTACAAGAAAAAGGACTCTGTCTTCTCCATGGAGGAATCAGAGTTTCGGGAACCAGCTGTTCTGGTCCTCCAGGTCTGGGATTATGACAGGATTTCAGCTAATGACTTTCTAGGTATGGTGTTACCTCCTGGAAGTGGGGTGACCTGTCCCTTACCTTGCTGGAGCATTACAGCATTTCCCTGGGGTTCAGCTCTCTGAGAAGGGACACTAGGATCATCAGATCAAACTCTTCAGCTCAGCAGTCATCTGGGCTGGTTTTTCACACCTGAGCTATAGACAAAGCCTGGAGATAGGCATCTCCCCTACACAGACATGTAGCGCTTGCGTGCTTGTCCCAGGGCCTTGGTGTATTTTTTCAGGGCCTTGGTGTATTTTTTCACACCACAGGACTTTCAGGTTCTGCTTCCTCACAACCTTCCCAATAAACTTGCTTGTTTTCCGTGCTTTTACTTAGATATGCAGATCTCAAAGTCTGGACCTAAGCGCATTTTTCCCAGGACCTTACGTTGTGGGCACAGGGACAACCTGCGTGAGACTATTGGCAACCTTTGTGAGACTGTTGGCACTTGAGTTGCAGCATCCCATTGCTGGGGGCTCAGAGCTCCCTGGATGCTCTGGTACTCCCTGCTAATCAGACCTGCTGAGCTGGGCATGCAGCAAAGCCTGGTGACAAAACAGAGCTGGTGGTGATTCCCCACACATTATGCTAGCACAAGTACTGCTGATTCTCTCCCACTTCTGCTGTCATCCCCAAGCTTATAGCTCTCTGTTCAGTTGTTCCTCCCTTCTTCAAATGCTAACCTCCCTATTAGAAAGCAACCCCTTTCCCCTACTATCTCCTGGGCATGTTTAAACTCTCTTTATACTTCAACCTTTCATAGTGTATTTAAGTGGCTTTACTGCATGAGGCACTTCCAGTGGTTCAGTCATGAAGAACTGAGGCCCTGAAGAAAGCATTAGCAATTCCAATTATTTCTGGCATGTATAATCTCAGGGACTTCTAGATAGTAAGGGACTTCTGCAGGGTTTATTGCAATCTCCTGCCCCAATCAAGGTTGGATGCACTGTAGGTAAGGTTGCTCAGGACATTTTCTGGATAGATTTTGATTATCTCCAAGGATGGATTCCTAGCATGCTTCTGAGACCCTTTTCCTGGCTGCACCTTTCTCACAATTCTCATTTTTTTTTACTTGCAGCATTTTGTGTCTGTTGCCTTAGGCTCTCATTATCCCTTTCTGAGAAGAATCTAGCTCCATCTGCTCTGTAGCTTCCTTTAGGCTGTGAGGGATGCAGTAAGATCTCCCTCTTGACCTCTCTTCTCTGGGCTGAACATAGCTGTGTCTCTCACCCCTCTTGCTGTGGCACCTACTACAGACTTGACTATCTCAGCCACTAAACACTGTTTAGTTGACACCTTTCTTGTACTGGGGATCCAAAACTGGGCACTGTGTCCAGATGCAGTCTCACTTGGAACTGAGCAGAGAACACTCACATCCCTTGCCTGTTTTTGCCAGGACAGACCAGGATGTGGTAAGATTGTTTTGTTGCCAGGGCTCAGTGCCACGGTGGGACAGGAGCTCATTCTGGGCGGAACAGAGGCACAAGGCCACACAAGAAGATGAACTGAGGCTGTTGCAGATCTAAGACAAACTTGAAAACTTTAAAGCATTTATCATTTTAAAGCATTATCATTTTATAATTTTAACTGACATTCCCAGGAATTAGAGAGGAAGATGAGCTTGGACATGTGAGGAGAGCAGGGTGGGACATGATAAAGGGGTGAAAATAACTCCCCATATGAACTCACCAAACAGCCCTTATCAAAAACGAGATGAGACCTGGGGCTTCTGCCTCTTAGTCTCTAACTCCTGAGCTAATCCTTTCTTATGCAGAATTTCAGGTTCTCCATCTGTAAATGTGCAGGGTGCTGGTAGATCATTACAGCAGCTGGGACCTACTTGTGGCAGTTGGGAGTGTGGCAGAGCCAGCCAAATGTCGTGTGGGGCTGACCTCAGGGTTTTACCATGTTGTCTCTTCCCTGTGCCTGCAGGCTCCATCGAGCTGAAGCTGCATGACATGATGCGGGCAGCCAAGAGCTCTGAGCATTGCACCATCAAAATGGCCAAGGAGAATGCAACACCTCGATTCTCCATCTTCCGAAATAAGCGCATGAGGGGCTGGTGGCCCCTCATCAAACTCAGAGATCAAGAGGATGACGAGAGAGAGGAAAGGGAGTACAAGAAGAAAAAGAAAAAGAAGTGGAGCAGCTCAGTCAAACCAGAGGACGTGGAATTCACAGATGCCAGTGGGAACAAGTACCTCCTGACGGTAAGGTGGGGAGCTGGCACTGGTGAGCACAGCCAGTGCTTTGGCTCTGCCTTGGTATGGCAGCCCTACATGCACACAACCTACAAAGGCAGCAGTGACCCAGCTTTTGCAGGATCCTGAAGACTTCTTCTATCTACTGCCGATCCAGGACTTTGTCTACCATGAAGAACCAGCTGCTGTGGCATGCAGGGGTGTCTGACTTCATGTATTCCTCTGAGCTTCCCATAGAGCTCAGCTCCATGAGGGGAGCTGTATTTGTTTAGGGATTTAGTGTTCCCACTGAAGCACCCCAGACCATGTTCTCCTTGCTCACTCCTATTCCAAAGCAAGAGCCATATGGCTCCCCATCAGCCAGTCAGGACGGCAGCAGAAGCCTGTCCTGGGGTCTCTGCCTGCCCAAGGCAGGCAGGTGCCAACTGACCAGGGACAGACTTGCTCCTGAGACCCCTGCACCTGGACCACTGTGTCCCCCCAAGGGTGAATTTTGCTCAGTGCCACTGTGGGAGGGTGCAGACAAATCAGTTAGTTGGGGTATTCATTAAAATACAGTTCCTTGTCTGCAAAACAGTTTCTTACCAGGCCACAGTTTCCACTGGCTGTGAAGTAAGACTCTGTAGCCAATGGAGAGAAAAGCTCTGAGCCATCTGTAAGTGGAACTGGGAGAAAAATACCCAGTTGTGGCAGGATGTGTGGTCAGTGGGCTGGTCTGTGAAGCAACACATTCAGCTATGGCTCAGACATATTGTCCCTGCAGGGTAAGGTGGAAGTGGAGTTCCAGCTGCTGACTGTGGAGGAGGCTGACAAAAATCCTGTTGGCTTGGGCCGAAAAGGGCCTGAACCCCTGGAAAAACCCAAGTGAGTATCTGTATTATCACCGTGAGGATGGACAGGCAGTGCCGTGTTCTCGGCAGCTGTTTGTATGGAAACCAGGAGTACTGGCTTGTCAGGAAGCCAAGAGCAATCACTACGGCCCTGGGCAGTGGGGTCTGCAGGACCAGGACTGCCAAGGTTTCCCAGAGCTTGTGAGTCCACAGGACCTGAGGCTGCAGGACCTGGCCCAGGGTTGATCTAAGAAAAATACTCAAGGCAGCTGTGCCCTAACATTGCTTGTACAACAGTCAGGTCTGTCTGTGTGAAGGGATCCCTTTCGTACGAGGGTGAAGGACAGCTCTGGGCACCCTGGGGCACTGTTCCATGACTCCTGTCCTGTTGTCTCTAGCGTTCCCACAGGCACTGCGTTTACTGTAGCCCCTGGGCTGGTCCTGCCTGAAAGCAGCAGGGAGAGCTGGTGATTCATGAGGGTAGCAGGAACCAAAGCAGAAGGGCTAACGTGATGCTCTGTGGATTGAGCCTGTGCTTATCTATTCTTCTCTCCTGTTCTAGTCGGCCCAAAACAACTTTCAACTGGTTTGCGAATCCCGTGAAGACCTTTGTGTTCTTTATCTGGAAGCGGTACAAGAGATACATAATTGTGCTGTTTGTTGTCACTGTTCTGACAATCTTCCTGGTTCTTTTGGTCTACACCATGCCTGGATACATCAGCGAGAAGATCATCAATGGATAAATGCTCTTCAGCAGAGGACTCTCCAAAGACAGGGCTGATTGTGACAGGAATCAAGATAGGATCAGAAAGTTTAATGAAACCCTTCGGGTGCACAGACAGCCTAGAGAGACAGAAGTGAGCTTTCTTTTCCTCATGAATAAAAACTCAGTGGTTACTCTCTCTGATGCTTGAGGTTTTTAGCTGCTTTCTGGAGCTGGGGGTCAGCCTGTTTCTTTGTGTGGTACAGGCTGATCCCAGTTCAGCAGTCCTCACTACTGCCCCTTTGCCCTTCCTCCTGAGCAGTACAGCAGCCAGGACTACACTGGGAACTCATGACATGGGGTCAGGAGTGTGCATCTGTGTTTGCTGTTGGGCTGACATAAACTGAATGAGACTTGTTCTCAGCATGGTTTCTGATGTACGAGGGTTCCTGTCATCTGCACAGACCAGCCCTGACATGATCTGATCCCAGTGGAGCTGTTTCAACCAGGGTCTTGAGAGGATAGATTCCTTCTGAGAGGTGCAGGTAATGCTTAGTGGGACCACAGCTTTTCCAAAGAATTTAACTGACTATGCAGTTATATAGCAAAGGCGCTTGCCTCAGGGCATTTTGAATGGGGCAGGAATAGAGTACGTTTTGGGGACAAAACTGTCTGGGCAGAGCCAGGCAGGTAGCTGTGAAGCAGGTGAGGACTCTGGCTGGACATGAAGTCAGAAGTCAGTGTGGGGCAGACATGATGTTCCCCCAATGAGTCTGTAATATGTATTTTGGTGATTCGTGTCATTATGTCAGGGAAATCAAACCACAAAACACCCGAGAGATACAGGTTTCCTGTCAAAAGGTAATGTATAACTCTCCCTTTAAAGTTTTTTTTTTGTTTGCTTTGTGTCTTTTGCTCTTCAGTGTCTGGTTTCATGTATCAGCCCCCTCCATGGTTTGTTTGTAGACAAATACTTCTAGTTTGTTTGTAAAGACAAGTTAGTTACCCCTACCAATGATTTAATTATGTATTTTTTAAAACCTTTTACCATAAGTGGCTGGCTATTACTGTAAGTTCCTATTGTGTATTTTTATCATTATGTAATTGTCTTAGAAAATGATTGACTTCTTTTGTATTGGGAAACGGCTGCTTATTTGGACCTAGACCTCAAAGCCCAGCAAACAGATTGTGCCCCCCGAGAAGCTGCCCATAAAAAGGGCAGGAACCGAAGGAGAGACGGGCATGGAGCGGAGCCAGACTCCCCACGTCCCCAGCGCCGTTTGCTCGCTCCTTATTAACGAACATTAAATTGTCTTGTTGATTTACCAATTCGATTGGGATGGATTATTTATGACATCTAGAGTTCAGCCATGGGGTGGGGACCCCAGAATGGCAAAGAGGGAGGCTTCTCTCCCTCTAGGGGACCTTTGGGCTGCAAGGTGGGGGTGAAATAGGCTGCAAAGGGCTCAGGTCGTGCAGCACCTGCTTGGGGCTACAGCAAAGCCCTGGGCTGTGACAATGCTGCATCACTCCCAGTTTTTCTGTAGGGCCTATTTGGTGGGACGTTGCCCTCATAAATAGTGCCTGGTCCTCCCCAGCAGTGCCCAGTGCACCCCAGCAGTGACTGGTCTATTCAAACAAACTCAGTGCACTCCAACACACCCAGTGCACACCTCCAGAGAGCCCTCTTGGCTCTTTCAGCCAAGCTCAACCACATTTCCCACCACACCACCTGCTGAAACTCTGGCATTGGTCTCCTCGTAGCAGATGAAGCTGGTGGATTTTGGTGTCCTTCTCTCTTGTTGGTTCAGCTCTTCCCGAGGTCTGGGGCCAGCAGAGGGGTTCCCACAGCTTCTGCAGGTCCTGGCCAATGGTCTCCTGGCGATTGTCTGATCTCGGACCAAGACAAAGCAGAACAGTTCAGGAGAAAAAACCAAAAGCTGCCGAAGGATTCCTGCTGCAGTCTCGCCAGGCCGGGGAAAGGGGAAAAAAGAAACTTGTTGCTTAAGCTAACAAAAACCCAAGGTAGCTCAGCAACAAAGTGAGGTCTGGTCTGCATGACAGCCAGCGCACCCCGGAGTGAGGCTTTGAACAAAGCCCACTGCTCTGGAGGCTCCCATAGCCACACCACGCTCCCCGACCCATCTCAAAGTTACAGCAACCATTTCCGGGCATAAAGCCAAGACACGCAGGCTTCCTCAAAATACTTCGGCTTATAATTGCTGTTGTGTGCCTGGGATGTGCAGGTGTGTCTGTGTGTATAAACTGAATGGAGGGTGGGGTGGTGTCCTTGCAGGGTGTTTGCAAAGCAAGAGGTTCATCCCTGCCTTTGCTGCTGGCAGCAGAGTGACCCCAGGCCTCTGTCCTAGACCCCTCCAAGCCCAAATGTGACCATGATTCATGCCAGCAGTTCCCCTTCCTGGTCAGCAGTGTGGCTGCAGATCTCAGTGTCCAGCAGATGCAGGAGGACTTCAGGTCACCCACCACCTCTGCCTTCACCAGCCACATGGACCATTTCAAGGCTACTGACAACAGCTTGCAGAAGAAGAGCAGGGGTGGAGGACTACAGGGATGCACCCTGGGGGATGGAGAGGGCCATCATCACTGTGGGCCTACTGAATCTGTACCAGATCAGGCACCACCATACCATTTGTCACCATGAGTAGAGAGTAGTGTGAATATATTTGGGTGTCTGCAAAACACCCAAAGCAAAGATTTGATAAAGGCATGTGACAGATTATGGTGGCCAGGTGTGCCAGGGACCGAAGATGGGTCTAAGGCCTGACATATTTGGTCCACAGTTGTGCATATTGACAAGAAAATGTAGAAGAACTTATTGTTAGCTGGTAGGACAAACCTTCAGAATGCAACTATGTACTGGTCACCTGGTGGGATCTATCCTATGAAAGGGGAACAATACAATAAAGCTGTTATTGGCATGGAGGTGTGATCATGGGCTGTTGTGACCTCATCTCATGCATTGGCCCTGTGTGAGATGATGTTGAAACTGGCCACTCCTGAGGAGGAGATATAGGCTGTGGTCCTGGGGTGGAGAGAGAAGACGACATGATGAACACCGTGTTGTTCCAGGGGATGCCCTGAAAGTGCTCTGCCCTCCTGCCCCTCCTGCTCAGGAGCCATGCCCTATCTCCTTCTCCTGCTCAGCAGCTTCTCCAACATCCAGGGGTCAGTATGTATTTATTGCTAACGTGACTAATAAAATTGACTTGCTTTGCTGTTCTGACTGTGTCTTGAGTTTTTTGTGCATGGGCATGCTCCCAAACCCACAACACCAGGTGACAGGCACCTGTCAGCTGAGGACAAGAGCAAAGGGGGAGATGTTTCTATGGGAAGGCTGTGCCTGGTACTGGTCTCACACCATGAGTTGAAGATAGGACAGCTCTCACACACCCAGGCAGGGTGGCAGACTGAGGGCTGAGGCAGGGTCTTCCACAGCACAGATCTTTGACAAAGGTGTGAATGCTGCCAGGAGCAGCCCCAGGGTCTCCAGGACTAGGTCTCTGGTCAGCTGGGGCCTCTGGGTGCATTGAGGAACCAGCCTCATCCCAGCAGAGCTCAGCAGTACGGGGAGCATGGCAGCGATGAAGGGTGCCAAGCACACGAGGCACAACAGCTGCACTCTGATGCTGGCAGCTCTTGGAGCTGCATACCCCTCACCTCCTGGTAACATGCTTCTCATCCCAACCTCCACGCTATGTCCATCTGCTTCCTGGCCGTGTCCTCTTCCCCTGCTGCTGCTTCCCACCCTGTTCCTTCCCTTTCCAGTTCCCAGACTGATGGTGTGTTTGTTGCCCACACCATACCATGGTGGAGGACCAGATTGCACTGTGTTGCCTGACAGTGGATTTTGCTGCTGTCCATCTGTGATGAAAGGTGTGAGGAGATGACCAGCGTCATTGTTGCTGTGCCTGAAAGCCATGGACCCCATATGCACATCTGACCCAGCACAGTGGAACAGTCTGGCCCACACGGATCCCTCCAGAAGCCAGATCCATGTTCTGGCCATGCTTGGAATGTATCACCCTTTCTTCCTTGAAGGAGTGATTTGGTTAGAGGCCAAGATCAGCTCAGCTTCCACATCTGCCAGTATTTATCCCCTTTGGTTTCACCCTGAATTGGTATTGGCCCTACGAATTTCTCTTTTCAGCGGTGCTGTGATCCCTTAGCATTGACATCTCTCTGCAAAGTGCTGGGAATGCTATCCCTGCGTTGTTTATCATTTCAGGTTTTTGGCAGGTCACAGAGTGAAATTTTGGACATGGAGAAGAGTGCAGTGTCTACACTGGCCCTGCTTGTCTGGGCTGCAGGAGACACCTTTCTCCCTGAGGACACTGCAAAGGTAGGGCCCGTTCCTTAGGGACACCTTGTTTGGGTTGCTTGGTCTTGAGACCATGGTGAGCAGCACTGCTGGCTCCCTGTGCAGACCTGCCCTGGGAAACAAACCCCATACGGTGCACCTTGCACCTGGGGCCTGGTGCAAAGAATCAGATGCTCCAGCAGAAGGAGGCATCTTCTGGATCCCTCTCTCAAACTCCCAGGAGATAACCTGCTACCTCTGCACTTCCTCTGCACACAAAACCTCCCAGACTCTCGTTTTTGTTCTTCACACCATTGGCAGGGGTTTTGGGATCAGGACAGTGGAACTAGTTTTGGTTTGTGACTGATGAAACTCCTTCTTTGATTCCTTCAGAATCAACTGCTGCCCTGCAGGGTTCATGGTCTTTATGACTGTGGTGAGGATTGAGCACACAGGAACTTGGGAAAGCAAACAAGTGGAGCCAGCACCACACAGCCTGTGCTGTCCCTAACTCCTCTCACCCATGTTTCATTCTCTGTGTGATCCAGAAAATGTGCTTCATGGCAGCTCAGGGCACAGCCCCTGCCTGACTCCCCAGTGGTGGTGCAGAGGCCCTTTGAGCCTGTCACCAGTAAATATAGACTCTTCGCGTTTTCCAGTGCTGTTCTAGTTTGAGTTTCTAGATCCTTCCTCTTTGCACCAAACTTCCTTGCAAAGCAAAGTGTTGACCGCCCCTCAGATAAAATTAATCACTGTTCAGTTTGCACTGCTTTTTCAGTGGCTGTGCTTTTTTAATTGCTGAGCACGTTTCAGAGTGCTCTGTCCTCTCTGAACCAAAATTACATCCAGGTGTGCAAGAGTTCTGGTGAGGTGCTGGATGTACAAGGCTGTTGAGAGTTTTGCATTGCTGATGTCAGTGAGCCATCCCAGCAGGACATATAGGGGCAGGAGGGCAGCTCCACTCCAGGCAGCTTCTCCCACCCAGAGGAACTTCTAATAATTGATTCCTGATTTGGCCTTGGGAACCTGGGGCATTTGTGGTGGTGGGTCTTTTTCCCCAGGGTTTGTTCCGGTTACCCCCTGATGATGGTTTCACCCTGGGTTCTCCCCTCCCTGGTCCTGCTGTCAGTCACTACCTGGACATACCTGTTACTTAATTTACATGATGTCAATCTCCCCTGATTCCTGCCCCGAGTTCGAGAGAATTCCCTGTGCCTCGGTGTCCCGTTGCTGTGCGTGACCCTTTCCACTCCCCATACCTTTCCTATAGGATGTTCACTCCCCTCCCCACTGAATCCCGATTGGTCAAGAATGGTAACTCTCCTCGGGTTTAAAGGTGAGAGCGGGCTTCTCGCTCTCTCTCTTTCTTGTTCATCCCTGCTTGGGACAATAAACCTGAGAAACTGAACAAGAAGGAGCCTTCTCTAAGTTCTTGCTTCGGAACCTCGACACTCCAACATCTGCAGCTGCAGAGGAGCAGCCCTGAACTGCACCGGTTCCCGAGAGCGAAGGCGGGCTGGAGAAAGGAGTTGGACACGAGCCGGACATCAGAGCTAGCTGGGATTCTACACCGGCAGCGTCAGGGCTGCAAGGAGAGGCTGTGCCAGAATGCCAGAGTGGCAGCTGCTGCTGAAGAAGGGACAGCAGCTCTGACCCCACTGTACCACCCACAGCTCTCCCCCACAACATGGCGCAGCACCTCCTCTTCCTGTGGCAGCTGCTGCACTTGCAACCAGCACTGTAGAGGCTACCGAGCCCAGAAGCATCACCTTCCCCCCTTCGGGCTCAGCAGAGCTTCCTCCGAGCCAAGGGGACCTGGAGAACTGGCTGTGGACCAGAGGGTCATGACACCAGGAGAAGCTCTTTCCCAGCTGTGGGGCTGTGGATCTCCTGACAGTTTTCCTTGGGGCTGAGTGGGGACAGACAGGTCCATGGCACTGAACACAGCCCACTGCAGGGGCTGAATGGCTGTGGCATGGTGGTTTGTGGCCAGTATCTCTGCACTGGGGCATCTCTGGGTGCAGGGACAGCGGGATGACTTGAGCTGCCATGGGTTGTGCAGGTGCGTGTGGAAAGGTACCATCCGTGGAGCAGGGGCTACGCATGGCACAGAGAGGGATATGGGGCCACTCAGATCTGCCTGTCCAGAGCCTGGCCCGCTCCAGCCACAGGTGATTGCAACAAGCCACATGAAATATTCCCTGTGCTGAATATCCTATCTCTGGGCTTACTGAAGCAGCTGGTGCTGACCATACAGCCCTCAGCCTGCTCCCACCTCTCCATGAGCTGTGGCTTTAAACCCCCTGAAGCTCTGAACCAGCCCAAGGAACTGCGGCACCTGGCCTGACCAGCACATCAGATGGATGCTCTTTGCCTTCATCGTGGCAAGTGCTTGTGGGTGCTGGCAGGAGGACAAAAGGATAAATCATAGGGACTTGTGACTGGGAAAGTGTGGGGGCTCTGGTAGCCACCCTGACCTTGTGGGGAGAAGACCTGGCATTTCATGGCAGCTTCCTGCTTGGGAGAACCCACATCTGGGTTTCCAGAGCACTGGTGATGGCTTGTTTGTGCTTCCCCCTTTAATATGAGGGGGAGTTCCTTGGCTTTTAGAAGGGACAGGCTGACACAGAGTACAACCTGCTGCAGCCACCTGGCATCATGCAGATTCTCCCATTCTGTTCTCTCTCCCATCTCAGCTGGTTGCCTGGCAGTGGGGTGGGACATGTTCTGGGGGTCAGATCTGAGTGCAGCAGGTCAGACACCATGGTGAGCAGGGATGTCCATTAGGGCTCTATTCTCCAGGAGCTACAGAAAATGGTTTCTGTGGAGAAATGGAACAAGTCCTGACACATAGCAACTGAGGGAGGCCCAGGGTGCTACTGTGAGAACATGAGGGATTTTCTAGTACAGCGGGGACACCTCCACAAACCAGCTGTGTTCTCTTCTGACCCTGGGATGAAGGCTGCCCATGAAGCTCTGCTCTTCGCTCTTGCCTTGGGCCAAAGAAGCCAAATCCTAAGTCACTGAGCACTTCATGAATTCCCTGAGGAATGGAAAACCCTTTTCCCTCTGTCCTTAGGCTACATGAGAGCTTTTTCATAGAGAACAGACGTGTTCTTCCTGGCAATGATTTAGTGTCCTTGAAGCTGCAGAACCCCAGGACTGCTAGGGTGGGGACTGCATGGTGCCTGCATGGGCTCAGCCAGGGCAGAGAGGCTGTGGGGCTCCTCTGCCCCAGCTTCTCTTCATGCATGGGGAGGAGGGCTCACTGCCAGCACTGTTCACTTGGTAGGTGAATGTACACCACTTTGGATGGGGAAGCTGGTGTTTGACTCGTGGCCAGGGTGATGATGCTTTGCTGCTTGTTCACAGGTCAGTTTGCAGACCCTAAAAGTGCTGCAAGCAGAGACCAGTTTCTTGTACAGCACATGCTGCCAGCCAGCCCTGTCTGGCCTGAAGTCACTGGTGGCAGTGGCAACAGCAGAACACAGAAATAACATCATTAAACAGTTAGAGAAGGAAATGAATATTGGGGTATTTCAGTTCCCTCAGGGTGAGTGAACATCCAAGGGATGTCCCGGGAGGACGGGCAGAGAGGGTGGCATCCTGTGGTGTCACTGCCACTGGTCTTTGTGAGGTATCACTGCAGGTGGCACATGGGATGCTGTTCCAGAGGTACACAAAGGTGGTGCTGGCCCTGTGCCAGCTGCTGGTCCTGTGTCAATGTTTCCGAGCCCTCACAGATGGCATCGGTTCTGTCCACTGGGCTCCTTCCCTCCTCCACACCCCTACTGCCTGCTGCACCATCCCTCCTAACAGCTCTGTATGGTTCAATGCCCATGACAAGGCAGCCACAGGGCCTCTGCTGATGGGTGAAGACCACAAGCTCTCCTTGGATGTAGTTCAGTGGTGGCTGGTAAGTGAGGCAATGGGCAGCAGCTTGTGGGTCCTCCCAGGCTCCCTGAATCTGTTTGCAGTGGGTCAAGGCCAAGAATAGATACGATGGGGATAGAGGGACACAGAGATCCCAGCTCAGCCCCTCCTCCACCTCGTACCCTGCCCCCTGGGCTGTTTTGCACCATTTTCCTAATATCCCATTTTTTTTCTGTCCTTTCCCAGGTCTCTGCTAGGAGAAATGGGGCTCTGTCTCCCTTTGGGTCACTGGTGGAGGTGCTAATGCTGCATGTCACTGTGCTTACTCCCCTATACCCTGCAGGGTCCCCCGAGTGGCATGCAGCTCCAGGCCCTAATTCAGCAGCTCTTCAATGTCCTCCAGGCCCTGACAGCTGATGTGTGGGACCCATCTCACGGCAGGACTCGTGCAGGGGTGGGGAACTTGGGGCGGCTGAAAGGGTCCACTCATGGGCTGCTGACACTCATGACTGGGTGCTGAGGTGGGTGACCTAAAGGGACATGGTCTCCCCTGTCTTCCCAGAACCCTAGCATGCCGCAGCTCCTGGCCATGCTGCTGAAATCTGCCAGCACAAACCCTGTGATGGAGGTGGACTGCTGACCCTGATCTCTGGAGCCCTCAATCCTGGGATGCACAGGCCTTGTGTCACCCATGTCCACTCTTTGCTGCTGCCTAGGGTGACCTGCTGTCCCTGCCTGGTGGGACCAAGAGCCTGGGACTAGCACACCATGTGTCTTTGTTTTGGGACGCATCATCCTACTGTCCTTTAGGAGGAACAGAACAAAGATCACTGGCTTTGAGCTGGATGTTGGCACGAGAACAACCTGTCACTTCATGTGTTGCATATATGTAAAGCCTTATAGAATAAGAGCCTTGTTACTCTTGGAAAATCATAGATTAGGCCTGCTGCATGAGCTGGGTGCAGCTAACAGCCAGCCTAGCAAGTTCCCATGAGAAAGGAATTGCACCTGTGAAAATAGAGGCTCTAACCATGAGAATAATTCTGTACCCATGAAACAAAAATGTAAACATCATTAGAGAGGAAAGTTTTTGACGGACATGTACACTAGTAACTACTAACCAATGAATTGAGTTGTAATAAGTTACTAACCAATTAGAATTAAACGCGCTATCTTTAGAAAAACCATATAAATAAGAGCTGTGAACAATAAGGATTGGGCTATTGTGCATGAAGAAAAGAAGCGTCTTGTCTGTCTCTACGGTGACATTCATGTACATAGAGAGTGCAGTGAACCTTAGGCCCGACGTCCACTTTGTCCTTGTCCCCTTCAAACCTCTGGACCGGCACTGGGTGACCAGTGCCTTCTCCACTGGAGAACTCACACGGTGTGTCAGCTTTGGGGGACGGTGTCTTTTGTGCTGGAAACCCTGCGGATGGCACAGTGTGGTCTGAGGGCCTCGCTGGAGACCTGGCACTAGTCCTGATGGCACAAAGGGCACTGGGCATCCCTCTGCCCTGCACTTCAAGGTAGTTGGGCATTGACTTGTCCCCACAGGGCTCAGGCAACCTGCAGTATCATACCCCTATGAGTGGGATGGCAGCTGTCCCCACAGCAGGGCCATGGGCTGGGTGCTGGCAGACAATGGATACCCTCTGCAAAGAAATGGGCCCCCTCAGCAGCAGGTGTACTACATGATCACTGCCCACCTCTGCTTTTGCAGCACATGTGAGAGTTAAACAGTTCATCAAAGCTGACAAGAACAAGATAATGGCTCTGTGGGCTCCAGCTCCTCAGGGGCAGGCAGAACTCTTGGGCAGGGAGCCAACGGCTGCGCTGTGTTGGGCTGGCTGTCCTGTTCCAGCATGGAGACCACCTGATCACTCCACTCCCCACTCCGGTGTTGATCCTGAGCCCAGCTTTCCTCAAGTACATCCATGATAACTGGACACAGCATTGTGGCTGATACCCCTCCAGTGGCTTCACAGCCCTGCTCTTTGCACCGGCCAGCAGGTGAGCACAGCCAGTGGTACCAGATGCTGCCACTGTACCTCCCCTGCACTTCTCCATATGCTTGCAGGATGCCCCAGTGTCCACACAGCACTGGCTCTTGCTGGCATGTGCACAGGTCTTGGTGTTTGGCTTTGGAGCAGACAGTGAAGGGAACTGGCACCACTGCTGGGAAAAAACCTGCTGGTCCGGAGCCTTTCGCAGGACCAGAGTCCACGATGCTAATGTTGAATTCAGCCTCGTCGAGAGACGGGCACATGAAGGCAGGGTTGTATTCCACAAGCAATGCATTTCCAAGAAACTGGAGCCAGGCTGTTTGCCAGGAATGGGCCAAAGGGCACTGCCAGCAGCTGTCCTGGCTCTTTAGCTTGCTGCTCTACCCCACCACCTGGGCTCACAGACCCTGCAATTCGCAGGGTTTTGGTATTGCTTGTGCTGGTCCTGTGCTGGGTACTGTGGGTGCCATTCCGCCATGGCAGCAGCGATGTCATGTTTAGCAGGACACAGGGTGGGCACAGTTCTGCCCATGCTGGCTGGGAGGGACAAAGGGGAGATGTTTGGGCTGGAGGTGGGCATGGAGTGTGTGAGCTGCTGTGTGTGGCCCTGCAGGGCTGTGAAGCCAGTGGTGGACAGCAGCTGCTCAAATGTGGCTGTCCGCATGACAGAGCTGATATTTCTTAAGATAATTTCAAATTCATTAGATTCTGTTGTCTTCTGTCACCATGTTAGATTTTTCCCTTCTTACTCTTACTTAATGCAATTAAAAAAATATTCCCTTAGTTAAAGACTGTAAGAATGAAAGTCTGAGTAGAAGACTAGGCAGGATGAGGGGGGCATCTTCCTTTCTTATGTTGGATAAACTTTGAAAAGACATGTGAACCACCATTTCCTTTGCTTTTTGACCCCTTACAACTTTGAAAAGGGCACCCCTGCAGAACAAGACTGCAGACCCTGGGGACTGAGCTCTCCAAAGGAGGTTTTTCTCCTTCAGAGCAGGGTTAGTAGGATGTCTTTTATCACTTCCAATTACTAACATCCTTGTTTCAAACTCAAACTTTATCACTGGGCTTTCAGTCTATTCAAATCATCAGAACTCTCGTACTCATATCCTTCCTACTTATAGCAGAAGCCTGTATTACTTAATTATTAGCTTCATTAATTTTCTGCCTCTCCAGGTAGAATCTCCATTTCTGTGTCTTCAATTTCTTCTCTCCACTATTTCTGGTTTCCCATGATGAGTACAAGTATTGCACCTTCACCTTCCCTTCACCTTTCTTTAGGTGCTCAGGTCTGCTCTGGGCAATGATCTCCAATGCTTTTCCAGTTTACAAGCAATTGCCTTTCCTTATCAAGGACAAGACAGTCCTTGATAGGAAACAGTGATAACTGTTTCACTGTGGGTTAAACTCCTGCTGCGTTACTTCCCTTCATCTTCTCTCTCCTACTATTCTTACAGATTTAGTTACAAAGCTGAAGTGCACTGATGAGCAACTGAAGCTGTTCAGGTAACTTTTTGCTCCTGATGCAGCCTACAGATACTATGTTCCCTTCCTCATGCTGTAGTAGTACTATGTGATCCTGACCCACCGGATTAATTAAATATCCTGATAAAAAATACATTTAAAACAAACCTGCTTTTCAACATTCTTGCTTGAAGATAATCACTCTCCTTACCCACACCACAAATTTGTTCTCTCCCCAGCTGAAAAAACAGTTTTTAGACTCCCTGGTTTATAGGTAAGTTCAAGTAATTAAAAAAACCAACCACCTAGCAAAACCTGCTTTAAAATGAATTACAGAACAGCTTTCTCTGCGCAGTATCTGATCCTGTGCCTGTCCAATTGCTTGGACCAAGACTAGAGTCAAACCAAAGCATATCCAAATCTGAGATTTAAGAGTAATCAATCTGTTTTACATCAAATATGGCAAGAATTCACAAATTTTTTTCCTCATTATTTTCAAATTTCTCCCAATATAGTTTCACATACCAAGCACTTTACTCACTTGTGTAGGTGATTTAACAGAAAAAAAAGCCCCATCATCATCACAATCTCTACATACTTTGCCACAATGCAATGTGTCTTTTAATTCTTATTTCCAATTCAGTATCAGGATTAGTTCAAATAATTTAATTATTCCTCCATATGCCTTATCAAAACAACAGAGGATGGACTTTATTTGAAAATATATACCAAGGGGAAATGAAAAAAATCCAATTAAAAAATAAATTAAAATTTCAGACACTTTTTTTTTTTCCTGAAACATCAACTTGCATCTTTCATAAGAAGAACAGTTGGGAGCTCCCCCAGCACAGAAAGCACATCCCAAATGCTTAGGCTCCCCATGCAGCCCAGCATGGCTGGAAGGCAATAGATGGGATTCTGCACATTTTCACCGAGGTCTGACATACAGCATCAGCACACCCAGAAACATTTTATGGAAAAATTAAAAATCCCTGATGGTGTTGCTAGAAACAACAGAAAGCTTATTTGATGGCAACTTCAATCCATTACAGGTCTCTTGACAATACAGTACATTATTCCTAGAGGCAAACAGAATGCAGTATCTCCAGCATCTCTGTTGGGAAGGGGAACAGAACTGGAGGAACATGGACTGACACAAAGAGTTTGACAGTAGGGTCTGCAGAGCCAGATATGATAGCTAATCTTTATAGCAGCAAGGTTCAAGTTGTTCCATCCACAA
This sequence comes from Promerops cafer, assembly GCA_013398275.1. NCBI lineage: Eukaryota > Metazoa > Chordata > Aves > Passeriformes > Nectariniidae > Promerops > Promerops cafer. The sequence goes on along the minus strand of VZSE01008499.1, from coordinate 28,054 downwards.
ACTAAGGCCAAAGAATGAGGGCACAGTGACATACGAGTTGTTAGGGCCATCTGGAAGTTCCAAACCTCTTCTCCTGTGCACTCTCAGAACATCACTTGTGCTTCAAAGAGCTTGATTAGTTCTCCTTGGAGGCTTGGGGTTTTTGTTTGCTTTTTGGTTTTGTTTGTGTTTTTGTTTGTTTGTTTTTATGTGGGTTGATTGCCACTGCTTATTTATGTTGTCTTCCCAAGTTCAATTTTCTTCTGGATGGCACGTGCTGAGTGATAGATCAAGGAGTCAATGAAACCTGCAACTAAAAGGAAAAAACCAAATTGATGAAGTCAGACATGCCTCAAAGAGAGAACAACTCCCAAGGAAAGAAAACACAAACCCTGCTGTCAGAGGAAAGGAATCCCAGGTCCACCAGACAGAAAAAGGTTCTGCTGCTGCTGCTGCTGAGAACAGTAAAGTCCTCATCTCCTCAGGACAAACAAGACCCAGCCTGCAGGACAGAGGTGATTGTGCTTCTCTAGAACAGATCCCTTTTTCAGAAGTAAAATAGGCTGAGTCATGTGTGTTTACTGATGACTGAGAAGCCTTTGGAGAGGAAGCTGATGTGAAGAGCTTTGCAAAGGGCATGTTTCCCACTTCTTGCTCATTTCACAGCAACCTTAGAAGTACCATATGCTGTCCTTGACTGATGCCCTTTATTGGAGACAGCAATCTACACCCACCAGACACAAAGCAATACAAACCACTGCCTTTAATTCTTTCTCCCCTGCAGAAAGAATTAAAGCCCTGAAGAAGCCTAATAATTCAGTGTTTGTTTGTGACCACAGAAAAACTCAGAGTGAGTCTACTGTACCACAAATCCCAGACAACCAAGGTTTTCACAGGACAAGAACCTTGAGGGAACACAAAGGCTGCTAGGGAGCCTTTTTTCAATGATTCAATTTTATAAAGCTTCATATTCTTTATTTTATTCAAAACCTCAATCAAAGGAATAAGTAAATGACTACTTGGCTGTACACAAAGACATACATTTCAATATGATACAAAGCATTGCAGCTAAAATGGGAATTGAATCTTCTGTTTGTTACTATATAATATAGAATTATTGGACTTAATATTTGGTCTATCATGCTTCAGATGACTCTTGTGTGGTTGTTTTGCCCTGAAATTATCTCTACTTGTGGAATCAATTTGATACTGTTACACGAACACTGAGGTGATTTTAGAACATCATAGAATCATCTAGGTTGGAAAAGACCTCTAAGGTCATAGCATCCAATTGTCCCCAGCACTGCCAAGCCCACCACTAAACCACGTCCCTAAGTGTCACATCAACATGTCTTTTAGATTCCTCCAGGGAGGGTGACTCTATCACTGCCCTGGGCAGCCTGTGCCACGGCTGGACAACACTTTCCATGACAAAATTTTTTCCTAATATCCAATCTAAACCTCCCCTGGTGCAACTTGAGGCTATTTGCTTTCATCCTGTCCCTGTTAGAAGAAGGGACTGACCCTCACCTGGCTCCAACCTCCTTTCATGTAGTTGTAGAGAACAAGAAGGTCCCTCTTGAGCTTCCTTTTCTGCAGGCTGAGCACCCCTGCCTGCTCCTCATCAGACCTCCGTTCCAGCTCCTTCCCCAGCTCCATTCCCTTCTCTGGAGTCGCTGCAGCACCTCAGTGTCTTGCTCATCGTGAAGGGTCCAGAACTGAACCCAGGATTCAAGGTGCATCACCAGTGTGCAGCAGGGGACAGTCACTGCCCTGGTCCTGCTGGCCACACTATTGCTGGTACAAGTAATTGGCCTTATTGGCCACCAGTTCATTTGATCTCTAGAATACAGAGAGTCTGAGTACGGTGTATGGCAGAAACATGAACTGGCTGTCAAACCCAGTCACTGCTAAAGGGCACCTGAATTTGTCATGGAAGTAATTTCTGAATGACTTTTCAAATCAGAGAGATGAATAGGATAAAATTTATTGCAGCCAGAAATTCTGTTTAACGGTATCAGGTTAATTGAGCACGGTGACACCTCAGATGATGGGAAAACCTTGCAGATAAAGGTATGATATTACAGGTATGTGATACAGATGTTATGTGACACAGAAACTGGCTTCTCAGGTCCCTGACCACATCTTCAGGCTGGCCCTTAACACCCACATCTCTGACTATGAACATCCTGGATTACCACCTGGAGAGCAAGGCTGCAGCAAGGTTGCTCCCATGCACAGAGCTGAGCAGATACTGGTCTGCTATTCCAGATGCCAGCACTGAGAGTGAAGTGCAGATCCTCAGATGGATCTGCAGGAACAGCCTCTCCTCACAAGACCCCATCTAGTCCTTGCAGAATACTAGCTGGAGCTCCTATATCTGGGAGCACAGTTTGGTATCTCTAGGATATATATTATGCCCATGTCAACCTGGGTTCACAGATTTTACTGGCACTGCTTCCACATGGAAACAACTATCTACTTACAGACCCAAGCTGGCCAAGAATGCAAGTACAGACGCTTTCATATGGTCTGTGAAGAACAGCTTTGTTTGAAAACAAAATGTCCTGTAGAGCATCAAAATGAAATATTATGACAGGTATACAGATCTAATGAAATGAAATGCTGTAATAGGTCTACATCATCTACAGCATCTTGTCAAGCCTCCAGTGCTAACTTACAGTCTGATGCCACTCCTGGGGCTCTGCAGAATATGCTGGATCGCTTCCCAAAGGCTGAAATCATCTCTCTTTATTGAACAGGGATTTAGTACTAGACATGCAGACTTTAGAAAGCGTAAGACAGTAAACGTTTACACTTTATAAAGCAAAATGATTGAAAGGTGCAATACCTGTAAATATGCCTCCAACAATGGCACAAACTCCAGTGAGAAAGTGAGTAAAGGACCTAGAATTTGAACAACCAGCATGAGCTCAGATACCAATGTCAAGTACGTAACAATTAACTAATAATAATAATATTAATCATACCATATAAGTATGCACTACCTAAATATTCACAGCTGACAATTCTCAGATTAAAGAATTAATTAACTCCTATTGGCTACAGAATGGAGTTTGTCACTGCTACTTTTAGTCAGCAGCACTAAGAGGAAGTACTGAATTGATAAACTTAAATAAACTTAAAAACTTTTAATCCCTAAGACATTATTTATTCCTACTCAGTGAGAATGCACAGCAGGGTCACATAACACAATAACTAAATCCCTAAGCACATGTTAATACATTTTAAGATGTAGACATTTTCTGTCCCCCATTGTGAACCTCAAAGGTTGGACAGCTACAACCCCTTCCCATCCCCTGCAACTGCATGCCAGCCATTAACCCAGAGAGAAGAACAGGTTCCACACTGGCTTCAAGATGTAGAAAAGCTATAGCAAATGCAGAGTAAGGAACCAGTTGGCTGCTGGTAAAATGGGTATGCTCTGTAAATCTAGTCTTCCCATCAGAAGTCTGAACCAAGAACCATTGTATCACACTTCTGCTCCTTGCACCGCTTTCCTTTTCCATCTTGAAGTATCAAGATTACAACGCTTCACATAGTAACAGAAAAAACCCAGACCATGGTTCACACGGAGAGGAAGGGCATCAGTGAGCACCTCTTCCTCTCCACTGGCTGGGAAGGGGCTTGGATGAATTTCATGCATTTGCACTGGCACGTCTAAGTGAGGGTGAAGTTTCAAGCTACGCAAAATGACAAAATCAATGAAGAATGAATGAAATAGAATGAAATGTCTCTTACCTGTGTTTCTCTGTCAGCTTCACCATCATGGGCGAAAGCTCATACAGCACAAAGACACCAGGCAGGCCCTGGTCTCCCAGTAGCCCATTTGCTATTTTCTCATGTCGTGTAACTGAGAACTGGTTAGTTCTTACCACCTAACAGGAAACAAACACAGCAAGCATTGTTTTGCTAACAGGGAATAGGAAATGCTACTAAAACTTGAGTTCAGTGAACCACATCAGTGTAGCCCTGCCCACATGGGCAGCCTGACAGTGGTTAGAAAGAGTCATGAAGAGCTCTGTCAGGATCAGGCATTTGCTATCAGGTCTATTTTTACCATTGGCTATCCGGTTAAAGCCGCAGTTAGCCTGTAGTATGAAGGAAGCATCACACCCAGGCTGGACTATTTGGTCTCTGCTGGCACACAATGGCATGAGCTGTCCCTCTCAAACCTGAGTCTATGTCATCCTCTACCAAAATGCAGTCCTGCTAAGCATGCTTCAGGAGACAGCACTGATGGCAGAAAGCCATGATCAATCAAGAGTGAGAGAAAGGAGAACAATACATAGAGGCAGGAGAGAGGAGAAAGACAGAGATAGCCTATCTTCACAGAAATTAAGATCACCCTCCAGCATTCTTCTGTGCCCTGCCATTCTTCTACACATTGTTCATACTAGTCCTATTCTTAGAGCAGTTAAATTTGGTTTCTGTAAAATGAAATTATGTTCTATCATCTCTACTAAGTTACCTGACACAAATTACAATCCAAGCTGAGAAAGATACTATCCTGGTTTCTTTACCAAATTCCACACCTGGGAGTTCCAAGTACTGAATGTACAATACAGCCCCTGGTATACATCTGGCAACACATCCGGATCCACAGTTGCTGTAAGCATCAAGAATATGAAGAAAAAGTGAAGCCTTTCACTTGTCAAAGTAACAGGGAAAAAGGTACTTACTTCACCATCTACTTTCCTATACACAGTGGGGACCACTTTGACAAAATATTGAAACATCATGGAAGCTACAAGGAAAGACAGGAAGAGACACAATTAATATCCAGCAATAAGCTGGAAGCTTTTCACTGACAGGTCAGGTAGACACAAACTGGTTTTGTTCAACTTCTCAGGGAACATCTTTCTGCACAACAGCTGCTGGAGGTTTTCAAAGACAGTAAAGTTAACGTCTGAAATGTGTCTTCCTTTTGCCAAAGTGAATCTCATTTCTGCTCCAACCATAACCAAAACTCATGGTCTTTTGGCCTTGACTAAATGGAAAACCTTCTACAAACTTGCTATAGCTTTACCAGTAAAACTTCTTGCAAATTCGATTCTAGTTCAGGAAAATTTCTTATTCCTAACAACATAGCCTTAAGAAAACTTACTCAAGTCTAAATGAGTATCTCATATCAACTTCAATTAACACTGCAGTTTATTCCTGTACATCTATGGCATTTATTGCATCAGAAGATGAAAAGGAAGATCTGGACCAATGAAGAAAACAATAGAAGAACCCCTTCTGTTGCCTCAGACCAGCCTGTTCCTTCAGTTCTCTTAAGAATAACACCATGCAAGAAAAAAACCTATTTTCTATGAAGTTCCTTAGAGAAGATTATTCATCCCTTTCTACAGCAGAAGTAATTCTTGCATATGGTATCCTTAGCTGCAATAAACATAAATTTGACCTGCAATCTACTGCTCCTACTTCTTTACTGGAGCATGTCTTCAGAATGAATTCTTCAAGAACTTACCAACTGGTTCTCTGAGGCTCAGGATGAAAAGCTTGAGCTTATGCAGAAATTTACCAGTCAGCTACAGGTCTTCCCTCTCAGATAGTTTGTTACTCCACAGAATAACTACAGTATCATAATTTTATTGAACATTATGATGCCTTTTAATTTTTCTGTACCTTTTTCCCAACGCCATCCTCTGATTTGGGTACAAAGATCAAAATCAATGATAGAAAACTTAAAAGAATAGATTCAGGTAGGACTAACAATCTTATCACCACTTCAAAGCAAATGACTTATTTCGCCAAGCTTTATTATATACAGCTTCAATTACCTTCAAAGACAAACTTTTCAGACTTCAGTGGATCTAAAAAAAAACAAACTATGCAGTGACATGTAAAGGACCTTTCATAGAAAAGCAGGCTTGTGGAAATAACCTCAAGCACAGCAGCAGCATGAGGAAAAATCTGTCTCTCAAGCCAGCAAATCTGGAGCTATCTAGAAAAGATCAGCAATATTTCATCTTCACAGCAGCTTTTCAAGCTCTTACTGTTGGGTATGTCAAGGTCAGGCAGACACCACAGCTCTTCAGCAACTACCAATTAGGCCTTTTTTCTCTACCCTGCATCTTCTGGTTCTCTCTCACTGCATGTAGTAGTTAGACAGGGCTCTCCTTGAACTGTATCTGAGGTAGGCCTTTAATAATGACGTGCTCTACCTGCTGCTGTGCACTCACAAACACCCAACAGAGATACCTTTCAGGAAGGTCACAGAGTCCAAACATGTTGGCAGATTTTTTCCAGCAGACAGCTGCTCCAGAAAGAGCACAAGGTGGAGGAGTCACATTTCACATAACACTGTCAGGGTTTTTGTTAAAACTAGGAACTTTGCTCCTGTTCTCTTCTAACACTTATTAATACAGACACTTAAAAAGAGACTTCTTTCAGCTGGCTTTTACCTTGCTGTGCAGTGACGGCTGTCCCATCCAGAGGGTTCACAATGCCTGGATAATCCCTTCCAAATGAGAGATGTTTGATATAGTGCGTCATATTGATCTGAAATGGAAATGCTAATAACTCAAACAGCTGCACAGCACACGAGGGGTAAGGTAAGGGCCTGAAGTTGCTTATTTGTATATTTTTCTGAGCGTGGCTCTAGAACGGAGAGAGGTGCTCCCTTTCTCTGTGCATCCCAACAGTAAACTTCAAAACATTTGCTCTTCTTTTTGATTCACAGGAGATTTCAAGACGAGGAATTTCTCCTTCTCCTGCTGGAAATCCTCAGATCTCAGTTCCCTTTCCTCCCATCTACAGAGCAGGCTCTCCCCCACCCACTCCTCTCCCTGCCATAGAAGCACATGCTATCAGCTGCCTTGGAGGAATAGGTATGAGCATCATATGCTTTCCTCCCAGCACAAGGTAAACTCCAATAGATCCAGAAGCAGTTGTGACAACATCAACCTTAAGAAACTGTGAAGCATAGATTAAGGAGAAAGGCAGGCTCAGGTAGAGAGGCACAGGCTTGCCAAGCAGCATGCAAATGTCACAGAATGTATTTCAGAAACCTCTGTGAAAGCAGGAGCCACGTTCTGCTTAGACTCATAAAGCCAAATCTGCAGCAATCTAGGATCTCAGTGTGGCAATGGGAGGGAAATCCAGAAGGAAAACAGACTAAGAGAACTAGAACACTGCCTTAGGAACACTTACATTATCAAGTCCGAAGCTCTGCAGATCGTGAACTGAAACAGAAAAATAGTTAACAATGTAGCTCACACTGTCGTAACAATAATATTTGTCTACCATATTCTAGCAATTAGGGAGCTCCTTTCATTTCCATCACAATCTAAAACGGCAAGAAAATTGCCTGAGTTTCTTTCTTGCTTGCACAGTAGGGTGTGTGACAGATAAAACTGCTGTAATACCCCTCCTGACACAGAGCCACTGCTGGAATGACAGAAAGTAAATTTAATTTGGGGTTACTCCAGATTAGGTATTCAGTTCTCACCTGCATGTATTCTTCATCTAGGGCAAAAACAAGATCCCAGGGGCCAGAAAGGAAAGCTTTGCTGTTAGCCACACTAACTCCTCTCACTACTGTAAAACACAGAGGCACAACAGATCTAAACTAACAACTAAGCAGAGCACATGCTTTAATATAACATGCAAGTGCCCTTAAAAATCATCATCTTAGTAACTCTCAGCACTCCGCCTATCAGCCTTGCTACTGCTGCCCAGAGAACATACAAGGAAAGGAAAAGTCTTTGCAGGGATGGCCTGAGCAGGGTATTTACAAACCACTGGTAGGGCCGCAGTGACTGTCACCAGTGTTGGGTTTTGAGGAATTTGGCCTGCCCCATCTCTGCCCATGCCACATATAGCAATGTGACAATGCTGGCAGCACCACACACCCCTAGAAGGGATCTGGCAGAGATAGGGACAGTGGGAGGCAATGGATATCTTTTAGTTTGCTACTTAAATGACTTTATGCAATACCAGAAGCATGAGTCTCAGGATGAAAATCTAAATTGCAACTCCATTTCAGTATCACTCCTACCAGGTTTATCCAAAGTCACACAATCATCTCAAAGAAGCCAGAGGCTGTGGCCCTTTTAACATGTAAATTCATGTGCTCAGGAAGGCAGACCTCACCTTTCAATTTAGCAAAGGAAAACACAGTTCAATAATCGTGGGCTATTACTTTAGTAGCTAATTGAGTCAGATCACCACCGAGTGTTGCTACATTACTAACAAAGATTAGAAATGCTGCTCCCTTGAGAACCTAACATGAGACAAGCTGCTGTGTTGATTTAGCTCGGCCTGGTTTTTTGGTAGCAAAGGAGGGCCACAGGAGTAGCTTCTGTGAGAAGCTGCTAGAAACTTCCACCATGTCCAACAGAGCCTGTTGATGGCTCTGAAGGTGGACATGCTGCTGGCCCAATTAGAGAGGTTGGTAATGCTGCTGTGATGACATACTTAAGAAGAAAAATCAAAACAGCATGCGTGCAGTTCTTTCCAGGGGTGGCGAGGCACCGCAGCTGCTGCCATCCTGGTGAGCCTTGCCTGCCTGGCTGCCCCCAGCCAACCGTGCCACAGGAAGGAGGGCAGGGGCAGTGGCAGCAGCTTCTCCTTCCCAGGGCCCGCATGAAGAGAGGTGTCAAAAAGCGCCAGCGCTGTGGCGGCTGCCACTGCCTGCTTGGTGGTGGCAGGGCCGCGTGACTGGCGGCAGAAATAGGGTGAGAGACTCTCTGGTGCAGAACCTAGACAAGATCAACCTCTTGGAGCTGTGGGATCCTGCAGGAATCTTTGAATTAGCAGAACTTGTTATCAAAAGTACCTATGAGCAGCAATTTTTCTTCTAGTCAAAGGTGAGGAGGTGAGAACAAGTGAGGGAGATCAACAACGTAACACCATGGTCAGTGGAAAAAGAGAGGGAAGAGGTGCTCCAAGCATCAAAGCAGAGACTCCTCTGCAAGCCATGGTGAGGATTATGGTGAAACAAACTGTCCCCATGATGCACGAAGTCCATAAGGGATGCAGAGATCCACTCGCAGCCCATGGGAGAAGTGCTCACGCCGGAGCGGGCAGATGCCAGAGAAAGCTGTGATCCTTACGGATCTGGAAAAACTCCTTGTTTGTTGGCTAGTGCCATGAAAACACTGCCAAAGAAAGGGCTAGGTAAAAAGGAAAATCCCACATTACTAATAACTAGGAAAGCAAGAGAGAACAAAAGGAAGAAAATCATCAGGCCACTGCATCTCATGCTTAGCCTGGACCTTAATTCTGGATGTAGTCTGGTACCTTCAGACAGAGCTGAACTGAAAGAGGTTCAGAGAAATCCTGCAAGGAAGCTCAGAGGTCGAATGGCCTCCACAAATGACCAGCTTCATAAGCTGTGACTCTTCAGCAGGAAAAGATATGCCCTGAGCCCTGCACAGGAAAGGCCTACGACATGCTGAGGGGCAAGGAGAGAGCAGAAAGCAACCACACTCTTTTTCCATAGACAAAGAAGAGGCCATCAGATACAGCCAGTGGAAACAAGCAAATGAGTGGATGACGTTGGCAGTAACTACACAGCCCTTTTGGGTTTTATCTCTGTTTTCCGACTGAATTTTTAATTCCGCTGTGCAGCACTTCTGGAGGACACGGAATTAGAAAGCTATCCTGACTCATGCCCTCTTCTCTGTACACAAAGTACTTGCTCTGAGGCAGCCAGCCTGCATTCCTGACTGTTACAGAGATGTGTAATACAGATGCTTCGCCTTAACATATATGCCATGACTTCATTGATTCTGGCTGTAGTAAGGTTGCTGTTGCCATGATAGTTTAAGCACACAAAGCAGGTTTTGCCACAATAAGTGAAATATTTTTTTTTAGTACTAACAATCAGTATCGTGGGGAAAACCAGGCTTTTCTCGTTATTGTTGTTTGTACAAAAGCGCTTCTTCTGTGCTCAGAAGCTTGTCTGTTCTCCAAATACACCAGTTACTCTCACCAAGCACATTCACAATCTCCCCTGACCTTAACCTCAGCAGTACAGATTAAACTGGAGTAAGTGATAAAAGGGAAAAAATACAGATTTTATGTGTGGACTCTTCACTGGATAAGAAATTGGTTGGATGATCACATCCAAAGGGTAGTGGTCAATGGCTCAATATACAGATGAAGACCAGTAACAAGTGGGGTCCATGTTAGGACGAATACTGTTTAATACCTTCATCAATGACACTGACAGTGGGATTGAGTGCACCTCAGCCTGTTTGCAGGTAATAGCAAACTGAGTAGTGAGGTTGACATGCTTGAGGGACATGATGCCACCAAGAGGAACCTGTACAAGCTTCAGAAGTGGGGCCAGTGAACCTCGTACGGCTTAACGTGACCAAGTGGAAGGTGCTGCACCTGGGTCAGGGCAACCCCCGGTACCAATACAGGCTGGGGATGAACAAGTCAAGAGCAGCCCGGGGGAGATGGAATTGGGGGTGTTAGTGGACTAGAAGCTTAACATGATCTGGCCATATACACTGGCAGTCCAGAAACCACTTGTTTATTGGGTTCATTCCCAGCAGCATGGGCAGCAGGTGAGGGCATTCCCCTCTATTCCGCTCAGGTGAGACCCCACATGCAGAGATGCCTCCAGCTCTGGGATCCCCAGCACAGGAAAGATGTGGACCAGCTGGAGCGAATCCAGAGGAGCCCACAAAAATGCTCCAAGGGCTGGAGGACTTCTGCTATGGAGAGAGGCTGGGAGAGCCTGGAGAAGAGAAGGCTCTGGGCAGACCTGAGAGCCCCTTCCAATACCTAAAGGGAACTATAAGAAAGATGGGTTTAATAAGGCCTGTTGCGATAGGACAAGGGGCAATGCTTTTAAACTAAAAGAGTGCGGATTCAGACCAGATATAAGAAATTGTATATGTTGAAAGTGATGAAGCATTTCCACAGGTTGCCCAGAGAGCTGGTGGACACGCAGTCCCTGGGAACATTCAAGGCCAGGCTGGACGGCCTCTTAGCAACCTGCTCTAGTGGAAGGTGGCCTTGCTCATTGCAGGGGGATTGGACTACATGGCCTTTAAAGGTCCCTTCCAACTCAAACCATTCCTTGATTTTGTAAACTACCACTATTGTTCTGGCCACGCTATATTTATAGATATACTCAAGGAAGCCCTTCACAACTTAAATTTTACTCTGAAACTCATGAATAGAGGAAAATATCCCTTCCAGAGGTACTGGTAGTCAGGTCCAGGACTGAAAATTTTACTTGAGGTTGGTTTGACTGCAAAGCAGCAAAGTTTTGCAGAACTGAGAGACTGCCTGTCTCGGTTTGAGAGGAAGTGAGTTTTTTGGGAAGTTTTAGTCAAACCAATCAGTGGTCAGGTTTGAATATTGACACCTGGTGTGACCACTGAAGACGTGAGTCACTTCTGAAGACACACGGGGTTAAAAGCAGAGATTTCCCAGAGTTCTCTCTCTTCCCCACCCGGCCACATGGCTGGGGGGGGGAGGGGAGCCATGGAGGCCCAGGCTGAGGTAGGCCGGAGTCCCGGAGAGAGAGAGAGGGTGGAAGGGAATGGAACCGGGCCAGCCCCTGCAGGATGGAGGGGTGGAGAAAACACCGAGGTATCTTTTGTTCCCCCCCCCAACCCCAGAAGAGAGAGCGAGCGAGCCTGTGCCGGCAGAGGAGGCGGC
>VZSE01008499.1:0-16356 GCA_013398275.1 Promerops cafer | reverse complement strand
AGCAGTTTCGGTCCATGGACGGTGGTGAGAGCACTGTACATGGAAGGAGGATGTCACCATGGCAGATTTTCTCCGGGCAGTGCCATGTGTGAGAAGGAAACATGGGAAGTTTCAACCCTGTTTTGTGGGGCGGACTGTGGTACAAGAGAGACGCCTCTCTCCCCTGATGGACTGAGAATTGATTACTTGAGTGAGGGTAACTTGATCAGGACTCCAAGATTTTTGTCTCACGGTGCTTTGGTGAAATTAGGTGGGAGGAGGAGGAATGGTTTAAAAGGTTTTCATTCTGTTTCCTGTGTGTTTTTGATTTTAGTTTGTAGTTTAATAAAGTCTGGTTTTTTTTCTCTTTTTTCTAAGTTTAAGCCTGCTCTGCTCTGTTCCTGGTGGCATCTCACAGCAGTTAGTTAAAGAAAATACATTTTCATGGGGCACTGGCATTGGGCCAGCTCCAAACCATGACACTGCCCAGAAACATTCTCTGCCAAGTTCTTCCACACTCATGAGGCAGCACCCCTAGAAACCACTTTTCTGTTTGTCCATGATAGTTCTAAACAACTGTAACAAAACTTCAACAATGTCCTCCCCACTGAAGCAGTGATGTTGTTACTATAAACAGTAATGCAAAGATATTAAAAGAAAATGGTCAGACACACTTGAAACCGAAAGGTCTAATAAGCAGGAAAAGAAAACACTTTACCATGTACATGAGACTGTTGAAAACTCTTTCCTGGTGCAAAGTGGAAATTTCCAGCTACCTGCAGGAGAGAGTAACCTTTCATTAAATGGTCTGAATCTATGTAAGTAAAGCAGTTCTACTGGTGTTGGGATTTTTAAGGTTTTGTTTACACAAGACAGACACCAACCAACTCATTTTCACAGGTGACAGTAGCAGCAGACATAATCCTAAGAGAGGTATGAATTTCCCATGTTCATTACAGGCAGTGATGCTGAAAGCCATAATTAAATACTGATGTGGATAACAGCTGTCCTATCCAGATTATTTAGTGGACATAAAAATGAGAAGGAGGAGGAATTAACTCCAAGTGGGGAACTGACTGATCCTTCAGAAAATACAAAACAGTATGAAAGAAAATGAGAGGAAAAAGTGAGAGTGAACGGGGTAAGAAAACACAGTGATCCAATGTATACACCCATGAAAATAAGAGCATGCAAAAATAAAGCACTTAACCTACCAAACCCGCCCTCCCAGAACAACCCAACCCCCAAAAAATCTCCAAAAGACAAACTGGTAAAATTTCATCCTGGACTCTGAAAGGGATATGGATATTAGGTGCCAATCCTCCCTGACACTTACTAGCAATCATATACACTCTGCCCTGGAAGATGTGAATGTTCCAAGCTCACATACTATATTACATCTTCGATGCCTGGGCAAACCTATGCCTTATGTTAACTGCAGACCTGTTGAGAATGAAGATGGGCAAAGTTCCAAGTGCCTAAAAAATGGCCCCAGAAACTTCTCCAGTGACACTCACACTTGGACCATTCCTACATCCAGTATTCCCCTTGGAATCTTCCTGCTCATCATATATTGTGAGAGAGGGTCCCATAACAGTTCGATACCTACGATAACGCTCAAATCACAATGTCTGGATTTGTGAGTACAAAAAGGCTTTCTAAAGAAAGTACAAAAGTACTTTCTAGAAATAAAGACTGTGGTCTCCAGGAAGAATACACAAGGATTAAAAAAAAACAAAAACAAAAAGAAAAAAACAGACTTTGAAGTTAAAAAAAAAATAGCCTGTGTCTGACTTCTTCTAGAAGGTACTTGGGTATGTAACCTGTGTGTTTGTGGGGGTAACCCACAAAATGACAGGTTACATAGTTACCTGGTGCATCTTGTGTATTTTCATACATCACTTGCATAAACAACCTCTCTGAGCATTTTCAGCCTTGGCAACCAACTCCAATAGCCTTGTTTTTCTAAAGAAGATAACATTTTACTCTCTCCAACACCTCTGCAGGCGAGTTGTTGGTTACTGCTATCTCCAGCATCTACTTGTGGCCTCTGATTTAAGACCGGAAGGGCAGGTGGAACAGTTCAAGCTCAAAGAAGCTGCCTCTCCTCCTCCAGAAATGTCAGCAAAAAGACTCGGTACCCAGGAGGGAGGAAAAGGCGAACTTCTCCAGCTGCCACGACTTCCTACCAGCCCACAGAACACAAACCAGAATTAGTCTCTTTCCCATGCTATTCTTGACTGTCCTCCTGCACACCATGACAAGCACAAAGACATTGCTGATCCCAGAGGTTATTCTATGGCAGACTTGTAAGCAACTAAAGCTGGAAAAGGAGAGGAATGCCCTGACTCTGCCTTTTCACAGTCCTCACCATCATGCAGCAGGTTCACAGCAAAAGTTCTCTCTCACCTTGTTGACCTCTAGGAAACCATACACTTGGCAGCCCTCATTCTTCTGCTCTTGCATTTTCTGGCTAAACCCTTCCCTCTTGCACTGCTCTATGCTATCTGGGTTCTTGAAGGCCCAGCCTCGCCGCCTGTATGCTTCTCTGACATCGTCACAAGTATTACAACACCTGCAAAAAGCACAAGCACCATCTTATCATCTTTATCATTAAGAAGACATGCTCCAGCTCAGGACTTGAATCCTTGAGAGATTCTTCTTCAATAAAGCAACAACACAAATGTTCAGGACTAGACCTTGAAAAGTGGCCTAATGCCCCTGAATGAGCATGAGCTTCTTGATGTGCCTTTTGAGGTTTGGAGGTGAGGATGCATGTTGTTTGTATGCAGGACTAGAGTCCAAAGAGGGCTCTGCCTGGCCATGTACACAGCCAAGGCAGCCCTGGGCAAACAAATTTGCCACAAAAACAACATCAGTGTCCCACAGATATGAGAAGTTTGGAACTTCCTCATGTGAACAAACCATCTGCCTATTTCTATTGCTCCTTTCCTCTGTTTTTAGGCCAAGACACTGGGCTAAAGGGGGGCGTAACTGCAAACTTTCTTTGTACTTTTCTACCTGTGGATAACACCTTGGTTACCAGAAAAAAACCCAGGTTTCTTCCTTGGTTTCATGTTTTGCTGGACACGTTGAACACATTCCTGCTGTCAAAGGCAGCAATTATGAATACCTCAAGCTGAAAACGTCTCTGGGAAAGGACACAACTTGACAGATGGGACAAACCAAGTTACCACCAAGCCAAAAATAGCTAAGATTAGTCCACAACCTATGTGGACTATCATGGATCCATTGTTACAGTAATTTCCTGTTCAGAGGAATGAGAAATACAAAGAGACGCCTGTTGTTTGTGTGAGCCACAGATGTCTGGTCTTTGCTCCTGTAAGGACACAATGCCAGCAGCAGAAGTGAGAAGGCAAGGCCAGGGCATAACCAATTTTACATCAAGATAGCTCACATAACAGCGAAATAATTTAAACACCTCCACTCTGGACACCAAACAAGCCCAGAAAATCTCTTTTCTGCTGAGATACAATTTTTGTACTGCTTGAACAGGCATGTAGACAATCCAAACAACCTACAGATGCACCTTCTCAACAATCTTGAGTGCAGCTTCCAGAGGCATAGCCAAACCACAACAGCTCGTATAACTGAACACGTGCGTAAGAGCAGGGTTTCATTGCACAGACCTTCACAGACATTCGGGGAAAAAATGCATATAACATACCTGCATTCAAGTGCTAAGAAGATAAGAAAAAGGTGTAAAGGTTACCGAATGTCCTCTGACTCTGCCCCATAACAGCTCTCGCAGCGATCAGCATCCAAGGAATTTGGATCAAACACATTTTCTTCTTCTTTTCCCAGCTCTAAGACAAAACAGGATTCAAAGTGATGAGACACATCTAGAAACTCTGTCTTGTACTC
This sequence comes from Promerops cafer, assembly GCA_013398275.1. Lineage (NCBI taxonomy): Eukaryota > Metazoa > Chordata > Aves > Passeriformes > Nectariniidae > Promerops > Promerops cafer. The sequence continues at coordinate 12,492 of VZSE01008499.1, read as the reverse complement.
TTGTTCTGCTCTATGCATAATGACTGTTCCACACACAATGTGCCATTGCACATCCTGCACCCCACGCCCACCTGAAATGGTATGTATGTAGCCTGCTGAGGTGTGAAGTAAAACCAAGAAGGAGCACAGTATTTGTCCTCTCAAGAACAGCCTCCATGGAAAGAACTGGCTATCTGTAAGCCTTGCTGGAGCATCAGACTTTACTTGCATAAAGGCTTTGTTAAAAGATGTCTTAAGTAGACCCAAGCAGTACATTAGGAGTGATACAGGACCTGCTTCACAACTTGTAAAATAGTTTTTATCCCCAGAAAATAATTTGTAAAGTCACAAACTGTGTTGGCTGCTAAGTGACACAGCAGTAAGAACACTACCACCACATTCCCATGACAACCAGAGAAACCCTTGTGCCTGCCAACTGTTCAGCTCTTGGCTTCCTTTAGCCTTTCAACATCAACAACAGAAATGTTAAATCTAAAGTGATACAAAGCTAAAAATTTGGTCATGTTGATGCTCAGAACTACATTGACTCCCAGAAAAGGGAATAAGTAACTCATGTTTTGGAAAGGAAAAGTCAGAACAGTATTACTGCGCGATTGAAATGCTTTGTCAGAATCCTTTCAGGTTTATATCAAAGAACAAGGATGAGTCATAACATGTAAAAAATGTAGAGGAGAGGTTTATGTAGCCAAGGATCACTTATTACAGCTTGCAAACAATAGATCAACCCACATATATTTATGCAGGTGTGCATTAACACACAAAGTTAATGGAGTAAGGTGCAAGTTTAGGCTTAAAGGTTAAGTCACTGAAGCCTTCCCTAGAGAAAGGCACTTTCCTTGAACCACGCAGTCCCATTTCTTCACCCATTGTGATTTAAAGATACAGCCAAAGCCAAGTTTTGCAAGAACAGCTGCTTGATTTCTAATCCCAAAAGACCACCAACTGTGCAACTTTGATCCTCAAATGCATCCATGGGTCTTTGTCATACTTTCTGAGGGACCTGGCAAAGATTTCCTTGCAAAAGTACTGAGTGTAAGAGTGGCTTAATAGATCTGCATGCTACAAGGTCTTCCAGACTTTGTGGCATTTAAACACTCTAGTGCTGTCACTTGTCCCCACAAATCTCAAAACAGGCATACAGTGGAAAGACTAACAGAGCATCCACCCACAACAGGCGGAACAGCATCTTACCATGTCTCTCAGCCTCTGGAGTTACACGATTGCCAGCTTTATCCAAACGTTGTTTAAACAGATTGTGCTCTACATCCAGCTGCTGCTCTCCTGCTACATCCATTGCATCAATGCTCAAATCTGAAACCAGTGTGCAAGGAAAGTGATCTATAAACATACATTTGTTATGGGCACACTGAGCCTCTTGAGTCCCTGCCAAGGATGAAAATTATCATCAGCATTCAGAAGTCTTACTCACAAGCACAAGGCATATGTGGAAAAATAACATCTAGATTGATCTTCAGTTTATCTCCCCTTGATTTGTCAACGTACAATTCTGGATGAACCTGGGAACAATGGAAAAACAGTCCCATTTTACTTGTAAGCAAATCAAAAGCCCCCTTTCCCTGTGTGCTCTGGCCCAGGAGCTGATGTTTAAGACAGAAGAGATTTGCCAGACAGCTGAGCCACTGCCACGCACAGCGCAGCGCATGCCATTTGCAATGCTGTTAAATAACTGGGAGATCTCTGAACGTGGGGAGGGAACATGGGTTCAGCGCTTGCTTTCCCTTCTTGGCACGGCACGGCACGGCACGGCACGGCACGACTGCTCGCAGGCGGCGAGACGTTGCGGCGAGACGTTGCGCCGTGCCGGCGGGACACCACAGGTGGGGAAGGGCAGCCCGCTCCCACCGCCGCAGCGACCGGCCAGGGCACAGAAAAATCCCGGGAACCGCGGGTCTATGGGGGGCGAAGCTGCTGCCTGGGCAGCCGAGGGGGGCGGCCCGGCGGCGGCAGAGGCGTGCGCCCACCGGCCGCCCTGAAGGGTTGCCCGCCACGAGTGGGAGGCAGCACCGGGGGGCGGGGGCTGTGCCCACCCCATCGGCGGTCCTTACCTCCTTGGTGAGGTAGTACTGCAGCTCCGAGAAGAAAAGCAGCACCATGATGAGCCCGCTAACAGCCGTCACTGCCGGGGAGACGAAAACCACTGTCAGCCCTGCCGCAATCCGCCCGCCGCCGCCCCGAGCCGCTGACGACCGCCGGCCCGATAAGGTCCCCCGGCCACCCGGAGCACCCCCGCTTACCCAGCGCTCCTCCACACGTCTTGACCCGAAAATCTTCCAGGGTCTTAGGAAAAGCGTCGAACCGCTTCAGCCGCCACAGCGACTCCATGGCGCCGCGCGGCCCGGAACCGAACCCTTCTTCCGGCGCCGGCCTCGCCCCCGCCCCCGGGCCCGCCCCCGGCGGAGAGCGGCTCTCCGTGCCCGGGTCAGCCTCTCCGGCCCGTCTGCGGCCCGCAGCTGCCGGACGGCTACGCCCGGGCACTGACAGCCTTTGGAGAGCAGTCGAGCTGTCCCCTGGGCCGGCCGTGGCGGTAACATTGAGGAAAGCGAAGCGTCTCGGCAGAGTACCAGTGCTTTGGAAGAAAAAGGGGAGCAAAGGGGAAAGGGAAGGAAAGGATCTAATTGTATGGAAAGTATGCTGGACTTTTATGGTGTAAAGAAGTTGACTGCCACTCATATGTTTCCAGGTCAGTTTAGCAGCTTACCTGTCAAGTCTTACTTCAAAGGGACAGATGTTTCTTTGAAGATGTTAAGCCAAGTCTGCCTTATTATCTATCCAGCACCAAAAAATATCACTGGCACCACCGGTGGCTCATCACAGAAAAGCCACAGAAAATAACAGTGAATATTTGTTTAAGAAGGTTTAAGAAGGATGCACAAATACAAAAAGTCACAGAAAGTACTAAAACATCTGGAAGAAGCAGAATGTATGAGATTAAGTGTATCCGGCAAATTCTTCCCCAAATTTCAGCACAGACAGCTTTTTCTTGAAAACTCAAGAGAACTATGCTAAATCATAGTTCTCTTCTTCTGACCAAACAATCAGGGTATTCTGTTTAAGATAAAGACAAGAAAATAATTGTATCTGAAACAGGTCTGCACTGCATACTAATGACATCATTTGTCTATAAAAGAAATACATTAAATCACCTCTTCTGTCATAAGGGATATCATCATTCTTTTCCCCTATTTTATGAACACTACCTTATATACAATATATTTAAATATGCTGGTTTTTTCTGTACCCAAATCACTTATAATGGCAAGAATAGAAGAATGGTTTTAGAATAAATTGTATTATCAATAAGTGAATGGATTTGTTTTCCAATCTTACTCTTAGTTTTATACAAGCAACTCAGTAGTTGAGATACAAATATTCAAATTATACTGAAATACACTATAAACACTTATTTCCAGAGCGATGGAAACTCAGAAACTTTCCCTGGAACGTGTTCAAAAGCGAGGCTGTGTGACATAACTGCAGCACACAGATTTTATCAAGCCCTAGCCTCAGCCACTTGAGCACCTGTAGAACAGAAGCAGATATGGAGAGCTGTTAAAGTAATTCCTATGTCAACAGCTAGGAATTTTAACTTTTTTAAAGTATAAAACTTGGTTTCTTTTATAAACAAAGCACTCTTTTTCAGCTGTGCAATGTCTAATTTCACAAGGAAGTGCAACTGTGATCATCTTCGTTTTGAAAAAGATAATGCAGCTGAGAGTCAAGAGATGTATATATTAATTCTAGATTACATTGTTTTGCAGACTTTGGGGGCAGTTTACCAGCACCTAGGTTCAAGTTTGTGATAAACATAACTTTAATTAAAAGTAATTGCTTTAGTTACAAAGCTGGGGCTGTCACCAGCAATTCACTTCCAGAGTAGTAGAAATCTCTTTAAATGCTTTACCCATTTAGCCTTGACTTAAAAAAAGCAGGGTAAGAGCTCATTCTCTGCCCATGGCATTACATCACTGAATGCCACAGTAACTCACAGGAAAAGAAAAAAATCCACTCCTTCGATTTTCATGTGACTTTTAATTAAAATAACATTTATAACTGGTAAAAGTTGGCAGATGTTCTGTTCTTTTCCTGAAAGAATGGTAATAGAAGAACCCCCATCAGGGGAACAAATGTGGCTGCCTCTGAGCGCAGACTGGGAGACAGCATCACCTGGGGTTACAGTCCCAGGCAAAAGACAGTTAATGTCACCTTCTCCCAGAATTGTAGGCTGGGTTGGGTTGGACTTTTTATGGAACATCTAGTGGCACTTTAATCAGTCCTTTCCTAGTAACTATAAAAATTCATTACATTCTTGGGTTTGCTGTAAAAAAATCTCATGCTTGTCTGAATGTATTTATAAAGCTCCTGCCAGTATTTAGTGAGGTGTTGGGGAAGGGGAGGAGCAAATTTCTGACACACTTCTATTAGAGAACTTGGCTTGGGTAGTTGTTAAATAGAATTGGGACAACATGGGTCCACACACCCATGAATGGTGAAGCAATTTTTCAGCAATTCTCGGTCATAGTCAATATAGAAGGTAGCATCCAAACTTTGGTGGTGAGTTCTTGAAAGAGATTTCAAGTGCTTTTCCATGGGAAGAAAAGCACATAACCCCAGTGTTTAAAGTGCAGATGTTAGGCTGCCCATGGGAGGCAAAGGCCAGCAATCTCTTTCCAACCTGGTAGCTTTTGTGTGGGAATGACCCCCAGACAAAGTTAATTTTGGAGCTCAGCTCCAAATGTCAGAGATTGAGCCCAGAAAGTGAATCAAAGGAACTCCCCTTGGGAAGGAAAACACCAATTCCTACTGTTGGTGCTCCAGATTATCATCTGGCAAGTGGTGGTAAAGGCCAGCAAGATCTTTCTGTCCTCACACCTATTGTGTGGGAGCAATTTTTGGACATTTTGAATATCACTGGTTGGATCCATTTTTGGTGGTTGGCTCCTGAAAGAGGATTACAGTGGCTTTACATAGGAGATAAATCATCTAGACACCATGTTTCTGGTGCAGAGCATAGGCTGACCAGGGGAGGTAAAGACCACCAAGACATTTCTGTCATTGCAACTTTTGTCTTTGAGCAATATTGTCTTGGTTTGAGAAGAAGTGAGTTTTTTGGGAAGTTATAGTCAAACCAATCAGTGGTCAGGTCTGAATATTGACACCTGGTGTGACCAGGTCGCCTCTGAGAACACACGCGGTTAAAAGGAGAGCATTCCCAGAGTTCGCTCTCTTTTGTGCTGTGTTGGCAGAGAGTGCGCACCTTTCCCTGCCCAGCCACAGGCTGGGTGGGGAGGGGAAGCCATGGAGGCCCAGGCTGAGGTAGGCCGGAGCCCCAGAGAGAGAGAGGGTGGAAGGGAATGGAACTGGGCCTGCCCCTGCACGAGGGAGGGGAGGAGAGATGTCTTTTGTTCCCCACCCCAGAGGGGGGGAGAGAGAGAGAGAGAGCCTGTGCCAGCAGAGGAGGCGGAGGGGGGAAGGTGCCCAGTGTGGGAGTGCCACCATGAGATTTCAGTCTCCTGAGGGCAGCGGAGCTCAGACTTTTAACCCTTTCCTGAGTGAAGGAAACTTTATGAAACATTAGTCCTCCTGGCTGGTGGTTTGAGAGAGAAGAGAGACAGTCTGGGACCTGAGATGTTAGAGGAAGATGGGAAAGAATCCGAGGTGGGAGGAGATGATGGAGTGGCTTTTGGCTGGACTTTTCTTGTATAGCCATAGACTGAACCAAGTGGTCTGTAATACGTGAAACAGCACTTAGGGGGATGCGATGGCTTGAGCCAAGAGAGTCACCTGCAGTAATGACATTATATAAAGGAGTGGAGTGAACAGAGGAAGATGAAGAGGGTGTGGTGGTGCTCTCTGTCTTCTTAAGGGAGAAGAAGAGCTCTGTTCTCAAGACCCTCGGCCCCAGGGCATGAGAAAATGGGGGGGACTGTTGTCCCAAAAATGAGAAATGGTTGGTTTTTGGCACTTGGCAAAGCATCCTTGAAGAACCCTATGAGCAGTTTCAGTCCATGGACGGCGGTGAGAGCACTGTACATGGAAGGAGGATGTCACGATGGCAGATTTTCTCTGGGCAATGCCATGTGTGACATGGAAACATGGGAGGTTTCAGCTGTGCTTTGTGAGGAGGAATATGGTACAAGAGAGACTCCTCTCTCCCCTGATGGACTGAGAATTGATTGTCTGAGTGGTGGTAACTTGATCAGGAATCCAAGGTTTTTGTCTCACTGTGTTTTGGTGGAAATTGGGTGGGATGAAGAGGAATGTTTGGAAGGTTTTCATTCTGTTTCCTGTGTGTGTTCTTGTTATTTTAGTGTAGGTTAATAAAGTTTTTCCCTCTTTCTAAGTTTGAGCCTGCTCTGCTCTGTTCCTGGTCACATCTCATAGCAGTTAGCTGAAGAAAATACATTTTCATGGGGGCACTGGCATTGGGCCAGCATCAAACCATGATAAATAAATATCCAGATGTATTCTGTAGTAGAGCTTGATTCCAAATGTCCTGAATGTGAATTCATTCATTCATTCAACCTACTGTTGGTGCTGCAGATGTTAGGCTGCCCAGGGGAGGTAAAAGCCAGCAAGAATTTTGGAAAATCTTGTGTGGGAGCAATCACTGGACATATTCAATACTTGAGGTGGTATCAAAACTTTGGTGGACAGCTCTAAAAAGTGAATGACAATTCTTCTCAATAGGAAGAAAAGCATATATCCCCAGTGTTTCAGGTGCACATGATTTGCTACCCAGGTGAGACAAAGGTCAGCAGAGATCTTTCTGTCTTGGCACATTTTGCAAGCAGTCCTTGGACATGTTCAGTACTGGGGGTTGGTTGCTAATGTTGGAAATGGCTTCCTAAATGTGAATGACAGTACCTTTCTTTGAGAAAGGAAACACTTATTTCTGCTGGTTTCCCTTCAGATGATCATCTGCCAGGTGAAGGTAAAGGTGATTTAGACCTTTCTCTCCAGGAATCTTTTCCATGCCAGCAATCTTAGTAAAGAAATTTTAGTATTGAATACATCCATAACTGTGGTCTCCTGCAAGAGTATTAAATGCTATTGCCATGGGAAGGAAAGCACCTATTCCCAGTATTTGAAATGCAGAAGGCTGCACAAGGTAAAGACTAGCTATTTTGGAGGTGGGACCACATTTCTTCTGAGATGAGGGGTCATATCTCCTCTCTTTGGCAAGGAAACTGAGTATGGATCCACACACTGAGTGGTTTAGAGAAAGTCTTAATGTAATTTAATTGCTTTTTGCAATAAACAGTGCTAGCTATAAGAGCTGTTGTGCTGTTACAGTGGGAATGCAAAAGTCAAGCTGTTGAGCTTTTTGTCCTTGTACCTTTAGTATCTGAGCAGTCAGTAGTGCCATTCAGTTTTGGCTCCTGACTCTGTGAGACTGAAGGATTATGATGGTACGTAGAGCTGAGAAGGGAAGTGCAGCTACCAGGATGTGTGATGCAGTTCAATGGGTGTAGTTGAAGGTGGAGCCAGCAGGAGCTTACTCACCTGGCCCTTTTGTGAGCGTTGTTTTTGCCTGATGTTTTTGTTTTTGTAGCTGGACTCTGAGGGAGTGAAAAAATTTACTGCATTTCTATTTATTAAAATATATTTATATTTATTGACATTTATATCTATTAAATATAATTCGTGTTGCCATTTGAATGTGGTGCACTTTCAGTCTCTCTGAGTCCAAAATGTCCATCTACTTTTTGTACAGAAAAATGTGGCCAGTAAACTGCTGTCAAAACCTGCCAGTGCCATGCACTTTCCTTCTCAGCTATTCATGCCATCACATTCTGTCACTCTTGAAGTCTGAATCTAAAATGAAAAGTTTCCAGCTACATCTCACATAGAAAGATGTGCCAGGACACACATTGTTGCTGTATTTTTGCTTCACCTCACAGCCTTTCATGAACATGTCATGCACTGGGGCTCTGTGCCTTCCTTCTCAGCTGTGTGTCCTGTCAAATTTTTTTACTGCCAGGTCTCAGTTTCAAACCTTAAAACAGCTGACAAATGCTTCCATAAATAAAAGGTACAAAAAGCCAGCATTTGCATTAACCTGCTCCTGCTGCCTATAACAACAAGCACACTTCTGCTATGCGCTTCCCTTCTCAGCTTCTTGTACACTCTTGCAATCTGAATCTAAAGTGAAAAGTTTAGAGCAACAGCTTGAAACAGAAAAATTAAGCAGGTCAGAAAGCTTGTCGGATCTTGCTTGTTAAATCTGAAAACTTTTATTCACATCACAGTTGACAGTCCCTTTTCCCTTGTAGCCAATGAACAGCAGTCACACTATGTTGCTCTGCACTCTCCTACTCCATCATGCGCTTTCAGTTATGGAGAGATCAATGGGTCCATATAACTCCAGACACAAAAATGTGCCACTACAGAAGCAGTTGCTGGAACATACCTTTCTCATGGCAGCAATTCAACAGACTGCACACTGGGGCTATGCAGCTACCTTCTCAGCTGTATGTACTGTCACATTTTTTCACTCTCATAGAGCCTTGCTTCAAATCTTAAGATATCCAGAAGCTGCTCCCATACAAATGGTCTAAGAGCAAAATCCCAGTGCTGGCCTGCACATTCCCCTTGCAGCCTATAAACCACATCAAGCTCACTGCTATTATGCACTTTTCTTCTCAGCAGTCACCTCACATTCAGTCGCACAGAGTCAAAAGCTAAACATGTTACATGTGCTAATGTGCATTCAAACTGCAGTCACTGCCCTCTTGCTGCCTATAAACTGCAGACACCCCATGGTGTTCTGCCCCTGCTTTGTCCCATATATGTACCATTATTCATTTTCAGGCTCACAGAGTTTAAGTGCCTATCCCTCACACAGAAAACATGTCAGGACAAAAGCTCTTACTAGATTACCCCTTCTCATGACAGCTTTTCGAGTACACACAACACATTGGGCTTATGCACATTCCTTCCAAGCTATCTGTACTGTCACATTTTTTCATTCTTGCAAATCCAAATTTCAAACATTAAAACCGCTGGCAGCTCCTCCCGTACAGCATTTTTAAGAATGGAAGCTTAAAACTGGCATTCGCTTTCCCCCTACACATGCAGTAGCATGTGTACTGCACCTTTTTCCCCCTCAGCTTTATGTACAATCATACAGTTTCAGTGTCATAGAGTCCAAAGTGTCCATCCAGGACACAAGCAGTTGCTGGATTATACTTCCTATTCTAAGGCTTTCAACAAATCACGACAATCTGGGCCTATGCGTGAAAGTGTGTGAAAGTGTAGACCATCATGGTGTGTGTTAAAATTTTAGTCCATATTCCTTTTTATCCTTACCTCACTGTGCTTTTGTCGCACACACACACAGTTTCTGTTCATTTCTGTTTCAATTGCCTGGATTTTATTTGCTTTGCTTTTGCTTGTTTTCCCTTGGTGTGCCTCAACTGTTCTGTAATTAATAGAGTGGATCTTGTCAATGATCTTTGTCATGCTGTCACTTAATATTGCCAGAAAATTAATCCATGATNCCATATTCCTTTTTATCCTTACCTCACTGTGCTTTTGTCGCACACACACACAGTTTCTGTTCATTTCTGTTTCAATTGCCTGGATTTTATTTGCTTTGCTTTTGCTTGTTTTCCCTTGGTGTGCCTCAACTGTTCTGTAATTAATAGAGTGGATCTTGTCAATGATCTTTGTCATGCTGTCACTTAATATTGCCAGAAAATTAATCCATGATGCCAGAGCTTTATGTCCAAAAAGGAGACAGAGGATTCCTGTAACTTTATTCAAATAAAGGGAGAGGCCATGGGCATTTCCCATGGGGTCTCTCAAATTGTTGGGGGATGCAGCCTCCTCTTTATCCTATGTTCCCGGCTGCATCTCCCTTTTCCTTTTCCCCACTGGCTCAGGTAATCTGAAGGTACAGACTTCCCAAATTGCCTACTCTATGCCCCACTCTAATATGCACCCTCCTTTTGTTATATAAAAGAAAGAAAAAAGCTATTCATTATTCTATTAAGTCTTTGTTCTTTTTCTCTAGGTTCAGGAATTTTACACAGCCTTGGCTGAGCAGCACTCCATGTTGATTAGTAACAATTTCTAGAACTAAGAGTTGCTTCTTTTACTTCCCTATCTGTAAGTTCCTAGCCCTATTTACAAGCAGATTCACACAATCTGTTTGTGAAGACACGTTCATCTTATTCCTTTCAAGATTAAATCTGGTTTTTGCTGATATCCCTGCTGATGATTTTTTAAGTAATCTCAAACTCTCATTTGTAAGCTTGGATGCAGGATATTCAAAGAAGTTCTTGGCACTAAGCCCAAATTCTTTTGAGCAGAATGCATTTAAAACTAATGCACAGGATACTAATTTGCTAGCCTTGGCCACTGGGACATTGCCAGGTCTAGTAGAAACAAGGCTCCATTATTGCACAGCAAGGCCTCATGGCACCTGGGAGACCACGGTGTCGCAATGGAATCTGTTGGAAGCGTGTCCGTTGCGATATAGCAAGGCCTCATATAACCAAGAAGACCACTGTGATGCAATGCAATCTCTGGGAACCAAGTGTCAACTACAAACATAGCAGGGCCTCATGGAAGCCAGGTGCTACTTGGATATTGCCAGGGCAAGCGGAGCTCATTGTCCATTGTGACACAGCACAGCCTCATGAATAACAGGAGAGCACAGTGACACCATGGAATCTTGGGGAACCAAGTGTCAGTTGTAAACACAGATGGGCCTTATGGAACCAAGGAGACTACAGTGATTCAATGGAATCTCAAGGAACCAAGGGTCAATTATAAATACATCAGGCTGTCATGAAGCTAAAGGGAATTTTGTGATGCAGTGGAATCTTATGGATCCAAGGCTTTACTCTGAGCAAGATGACCCTCATGGGACACAGTTGCCACTGGGACATTGCCAGGCCTAGTAGAAACAAGGCTCCATTATTGCACAGCAAGGCCTCATGGCACCTGGGAGGCCACTGTGACGCAATGGAATCTGTTGGAAAAAAGCGTCCATTGTGACACAGGAAGGCCTCATGGCACCCAGGTGCCAATGGGACATTTCCAAGGCGTGTGCAAACAAGTGTCCATTGTGACACAGCCAGGCCTAATGGAACACGGGAGATCATTGTTACAAAATGGAGTCTCATGGAAGCCAGTGTCAACTCTTTTCCAGCGGGCCCTCATGGAACCCAGGAGTCCACTGTGAGACAGTGGAATCTTATGGAAAAAGTTTTGATTCTGAACAACACAGGCCCTCATGGAACACAGCCAGGCCACTTGAATAATGGCGGGGCACATGGAACTCAGGGTCCATTGTGACAGAGCGCAGCCTCATGGAACTCAGCAGACCATCGTGACAACATGCTATCTGATGGATGGAAGGCTCTTCTTTAACTAAGTGGGGCCTCATGGGACAGAGGTGCCTCTGGTACATTGCCAGGCCTGGTAGAAACAAGGCTCCATTATTGCACAGCACAGCCTCATGGTACCTGGGAAGCCAGTGATTGACAGTGGAATCTTCTGGGAGCAAGTGTTCATTGTGACTGGGGCCTCATGGCTCCCAGGAGACCACTGTGATACAATGCAATCTTGGGTACCAAGTGCCAGCTACAGACATAGCAGGGCCTCATGGAAAACAGGGGCAACTTGGATATTGTCAGGGCAGCTGTCAGTGTCCATAGTGACACAGCACAGCCTCATGAAAAACAGGAGAGCACAGTGAAAGCATGGAACCTTGAGGAGCCTCTGAAGACAGCTCAGGGAAGGTCCCCATGGCCGCTTCCAACAGTGCTGCAGGCAAGTGTCACATACAGTTACAGAGCTCTGCCCAGAGATGACAGAGAAAGTTATTTGAGAAAACAAAAAAACCAAAGACAACTCCGCTCCCAGCTCAGCTGCTCCCTCCTTCAGTACTGTCACCTGCACACCTACACCACCTGAGACTGCAAGCACTGAGCATTCCTTGGGCACATCTGCAGCAAAAGCGGATTGAAGACAGGCTTGCAGCAGGATTCGTCTCATCCCAGTGAAAAAGGCCCCTTGGCAGGCAGCTCTACGGCCCTTAGAAAGGGCAAGGGCCAGAGCCTCAGCCCACAGGGGAGAAAAGGCTCTGTATTGCATGCCCCTGGCACGTAAACCCTGCTGCCAGGCTGCTTCCCACTCAGAATTCTTCTGGAGGACTGCAGAAAGCTGACAGTCAGCTCTGGCTCTTCCATCTTCCATGTCCTAAAGCTGCCTGGGAGAAGAAATTGAGGCTCACCTCCTGTGCCACAATCCCTCCTGGCCCTGGGCACAGCCCTGGGAAGGTCTTTGCGTGCCGAGGCTTTCCTGCAGCCAAGGAAACCTCCTGCCTCAGGGTCACCTTTCCTGCACAGACAGACACCACAAGTGCCCCAGCAGCAGCAAATTGCCGCATCTGGCTGCTACCGGTGCTGGGAAATGCCAGATCTGGGCAGTGCCTGCACTGGCAATTCGCTGCATCTGGAG